>CM032410.1:1118240-1380740 GCA_019049475.1 Eueides isabella | reverse complement strand
CCTCAAATTCGGCGGAAAGTGTGGAACGGAAGTGAAACGGAGTGTCTAAACACTAGGTTCCCCAGTTTCCTCTGTATTCCCTGCCATGTGCGGGATACAGCGTGAAGCTGAGTATGAGCGAGAGTACCTGTATGCTTATGGGGAAGTGTCTTCTCTCGAACCTAGTGTGGTTAGGTTTGGTTCTCTCTGCTTACGTAAAGCTAAAAAGAACGTATGATTTTAGATACTATGCGGTTATAACTGCACGTGGGTGTCCTGCCGGGACGGGGGGGTGCCCGCGGGGGCCGTGCCGGGGGGGCGCAGCGAGGACGGGGAGGTGCTGTACGTGGGGCGTGCGGGCTGGGGGGGACACCTCATACCTGGGAAGGTATGGTACTGCCGACGAGTCGTGGCCGCTTTGAACTTAGATTTCTTTTTTCTTTCTTAGCTTAACGCTATATCCCTAGCGGGGTAGGCAGAGAGAACGGAGCGCCAAACGCTACGGTCTCGGCATACCTCTTTCGCCTCGTCCACTGTCATCATGCTTTTTACATGACCTTCCTCCAGTATCGTCGATACTGTGTTTTCGAAAGTCAACCGAGGTCTCCCTCTCCCTCTCTTACCACTCATTTTTCCTTCATAAATCTTTCTTAGCATTCTTTCTTCACTCATTTGCTCGACGTGCCCAAACCACCGGAGCACATTCTTCTTCATTCTCACTGTGACATCCATGCTAGTACCTGCCATTCTGTGTATCTCTTCATTGGGTATGCGATCAGCTAAACTGACTCCGCATATCCGACGAAGAGACCGCATCTCTACAGTATTCATCTTTCTTACATTCTTCTTCTGTAATACCCACATTTCGCTGCCGTATAACAGTGTCGATACCAATAATACATTGTGTACGGCCAAACGTGCAGCTATGCCGACGTTTCGCCGTCTCAACAATGCAGCTAAGGTCCCATTAACTCTGTTACCGGCAGCAATACGCCTTTCCACATCCATTTCGTATCTTCCGTCTCTGCTAACAAAAATTGTGTCTATATGTCGCACCGTAGCTCTTATATCAAAGAACCGATTTGAGGTCGGTTTTTTTAATCGAAAGCCTTGTGCCGTTGTTCTTAGTTAAATTTAATGAAAACCTAAATTAAGATAGAAGCTTGAAAGCCGCAAGCACTTTTTCTCGAGATAAGACAGCGATTTTTTTATTTGTTTTTATTTTAATTATTAAATTTGATCATAGGTACAGCCCTCGCATCGATGTTGTTACATCCCTTACGGCGAACGAGAGATAGCGGTGAAGAAATACCAAGTGCTGGTCGTCCCCAGCACTGATGACAGACCCGTGTTCGCGTCTCTAAGTGACAGTGACAGTGACAGTTTTATGGATGTATGATTTTTTTTTAATCAAACGTTATTAAGCTTCACGCTCTATCCCGCACATGGCAGGGTTAGCATAGGGAACGTGGGAACCCAGTGTTAAGACTTTTCGTCGAATTTGAGGCATTGCGTGTTGAGTGGTGATTAATATTTAATGCGAAAATATTGGATGTTTTATTTCCTCCAGTGGGAATCGAACCCACAACCCATCGGTTACAGTCACACGTTTGTGCCGCTACTATTGTTTTTGAAATTTATAATTATGTTTTATTTAAATGTATACAATATTTTTAAAATATGTTAAAGATGAGATCGTTGCGTAGCACAAGCGTGTGACTGTAAACGATGGGTTGTGAGTTCGATCCCCACTCGGGGAAATTACATATTTATTTTATTCTTTTGTCCACTCTGGTAACAAAGGTAAGTGCAGCGTTGAGTTCCGCCAATCAACACGCAATGTCTAGATCTCGGTGAGTGCTCTGCCTACACTTCTATGGGATACAGTGTAAAGTAGAAAAAAATAAATAATTAAAGATAAGCATATTATGTAACATGCTAATAAGACAAAGCGTGGCGTTGAGTTCCGCCATTCAACACGCAATGCCTCAAATTCGGCGGAAAGTGGGCAACGGAAATGGAACGGAGTGTCTTAACACTAGGTTCCCGGGTTCCCTCTGCCTATGCTTCGTGCAGGATACAGCGTGAAGCTAAAAAACAAAAGAATGTTTTGTAACAAGTGATAATTAAAGAAGTACTGTTTTTAGTGTCCTCTTATTTTAAATTAAAATTATATATTTTATAATAAATTAATATTTTTCATTTCTTTCATTGTTTACTGTTTATTTATTTTGGATATGTCTTGCTGGTAAAATTTTACTTACTAGTGTTTATCTCGCGGCTTCGCCCGTTTAAAATATATAATTATTGCTTTACTAATTTGCATTATTTTCGTTTTCTAATATATGTATTTTTTTCTTACAATAATATAATTCTGCCTGTCTTGGCGCAGCGGCACAAGCGTGTGACTGTAACCGACAGATTCTGGGTTCGATCTCCAGTCGAGGAAATTAAATATTTAATATTTTCAATTTACGGAAGTGGAACGGAGTGTCTTAACACTAGGTTCACGGGTTCCCTCTGCCTACCCTGCCTCGTGCGGAATACAGTCGTAATTTTGTTGAACATGTTTTGGTATAACTTTTTTGTTTATATACAAATTGGAAAAAATATCATATGAGATTAGCGTGAACAAAGTACAGGTAAACAGGCAAAAGTTTTAAAAATCATTGTTTTTGATTCTATTATATTATATATATTATATATAACAGCTTCACGCTGTATCCCGCACATCGCAGGGCAGGCAGAGGGAACATCAGTACCTAGTGCTAAGACACTCCGTTACTTTCCCCACTTTCCACCGACGTTGAAACAGCGTGTTGAGTGGCGGAACGCAACGCCGCGCTTTGCCCCGCCGTTACCAGAGCGAAGAAAAGAAAACATTAAATATTTAATTTGAAAATATTTAAATTTCATTTCCTCGAGTGGGGATCGAACCCACAACCTGTCGTTTACAGTCACACAATATTATTAAGTGGCAATAATATTTTTAGTCTCTCTCTTATTTTTCTTCCATGTGGAGGCACTGATCCATTACGTTTTTATTATAAGCATATTTGCATTCTTAATAAAAGCTATACATTTTTTTTTCAAAGGCAATCTTTAAGTTATATTTATATCCAATAACTTTAAGTTTTTATTTAGAAAAATCTATTTTTTTTTTGTAATAAAATCAAGATGAAATTATTTTTTATTGTCACTCTTCAATTGAATGGAATAAATGGAAACTGAGCTATGACAGGTTGTAGGGTCTTCGGTAAACGTTTGTTTTCAACATTAGCACCGTGGAGGTCAAAGTTGTATTTCGACGTACGTCAAATTATAGTCAATCATACTATTTCATATTTCAACAATTATTTCTACTATATCATAATTACATTTTATGAATTATATGTTTTTACGTCTGATCGGCGAAGTCTATCATGACTTCGCCTTTTGGCCTCGCATTGTATTTTTAGATGTTATAATTTGGCAAAAGTTTATGGCTATTGTGAGGGCAAGTCAAATATCGCATGTAGGTACAGTCGAGTGCAGTAAGTACGAGGTATTACTGAGTGCGTACGTAGTAGAGTAAGTACGTAGTAGAGTATAGTAAAAAATGCTTGGCGTCGCTCTCAACTGTACGTGTTATGGGTCAGGGTAGGGAAGAAACCATTTTTAAATATAGTTTTCAAATAAAGTATAAAAATATTGCGTAAGAAACCAAAAACATGCGTATTATAAACTAAATATGTTATTTTAATTTTAATAACATCATAAAAGCTCGCTGGAACTTAGGAGTTTCTTTCACCATGTTAGGGTAGGCAGAGGGAACTTGGGAACATGTTTCGTTCTCAAGTCCTACTGTTGTTTTCAAACATTACTGAAGTTTTAAAATAAGCTTCCATTATCTGAGTCAAGGGAATTCTTTTGTCAATTGAAACGCAATAGTTAACGCAAAACTAAGGCAATTATTGTATAATTTGGTTTTTCAAACCCCCATGGATATTCGGCGAAAAGTGGGGACAAAAGTGGAACGGAGTGTCCTTACACTAGGTTCCCAAATTCCTTCTGCCTACCCTGCCATGTGGAGGATACAGCGTGAACCTTAGGTAGTTCTTGTGTCCTTGTGATGAAGACATCACATTGCTTCTTAACAATTTTATAAAGAATGGCCTTAAATATGCTATAGCTGGCTAGCATAGTAACTAAAGAACTACGTAAGATGGCGGATGTGTTTTTGTTAAAGTTTACCATATTTTACATTTTCTCGGTCTATTTATTTTTTTTGAAGTGTAAATTAATATATTAATTTACTTATAAATGTTTTTAGTGATTGTGTATGCTATAAGTGATTGCTTAACTAAACAGTTCTCCAAATACCTAAGTGTTTTAATATTTAGTTTGTGTTGGTGTTTTAACTTCGCCAGAGTGCTGATATCTTGTCGATAATTGTCTCATAACCTCTTGCACATTAATAACTCAGCCAAACAAAATATCGAACAGGTTTTTTACTGACACTGCTAAGTATATAGCTAGCGTTATTTTTTATTATTTCATTACTTATTTCATTTATTTCAAATAATTGCAAGACTACAATGAAATACGCTTGTTGCAAGACTACAGCGGCGGGTGATGCCGGTGGTCGTATCAATTGTAAGCAATGTAAAGATACGTATCATATTAAGTGTTTGTTTCCTTCAGATAGAAACAAACAACTGTCACCGGAGTATGTAAGAGAATGGGCTTGTCTAGTATGTGCTCGTGATCGTCGCCTTAATTCCGATAACATCTTCCGTGGCTTATCTTCCGCTAGGTCACTAAATTCCAATGATAATGTAAACATAAAAAGAGGTGGTTCCTCTGTCTTGAATCGGTCATCCAAGTTAGCGGCGAGCAACTTTGATGGGTCCAACCCGTTTGAGGGTATTAAGGAATTTATAGCTAGTGAAATTGCGAAGTGGAAGATGGAATTGGAGGCGTCAATAAAGGGCATGGTGTCATCACTTCTCCAACCCATTAAGGACGATATCACCAGTTTGAAACAATCTGTTTCATATATTAGTACTAAGTACGACGAGTTTAATAATAGGATCACTGAATTGGAGAAACAAATAAAATCCTTGGTCCCTCTTTCTAGTGAACTTGATACTTTAGAGAAGAGGATCAATCAATTTGAAAATGATAATAATAACCGTGAGTAATGGTCGCGCAGATCAAATATTGAAGTTTATGGAATACCCGAGAGGAAGAACGAGAACCTTTTGGAAATATTAAGGAAAATCACGGATCATGTTGGCTATCAATTGAATCCCTCTACTGATATTGATTTTGTTACCAGAGTAGCTCACAGTAAAAGTGAAAGTCGTAAAATAAAACCAATAGTTATTAGGTTTCTGTCGCGTTGGAAAAAGGATGACTTTTTGGCGCTAACTAAAAAATTGAAACTCAAATGTAGTGACATCGGTTTCGCTGATAATGGTTCTAATGTTTTTTTCCATGAACATCTGACTAATAAGGCCCTACTGCAGGAGGCTAAAAGATTGGCCAAAGAGAAAAATTTTTCCTATGTTTGGGTAAAGAATTGCACTATTATGGTCAGACGCACAGCTACCAGCCCAGTGTTACACATATTAGGTAACAGCGATTTAAAAAAAAAAAATAATTGCTTTTATTACTTGCTTTTATTTTGTTAACATTTTTGTTATTTTTCTTAGTATTCTATTTAATAATCACATTATTTATGTTTATTTTGTTAGAGTAATTTTTCTATCATTACAATTATCTCCATATTGCACGAGTATAAACAATATTGTATGCGGCGAGGACATCTTCATTTATTTTTATTCTGAGGTTAATAATTATGTCAGTTTTTCTACTGTAGTTTTTAAAACGGATTTGGGTTGTCATTATGGTGTTTGTACTTTAGTTATACTTATTTGTGTAAATATTTTTTGGTAAATGGATGATTATATTTCCGTATACTATCAAAATGTTCGTGGGACCTGGGAGTTTACCTTGACTGTAAACTTTTATTTGATTATCACATTGATCACATAGTTGGTAAGGCTTTTCAGATGCTGGGTTTTGTTCTTCGGGTAGCAAAAGATTTTCACAATAGTGCTACACTTATCACGTTGTACAATGCCTACGTTCGTTCCGTTCTCGAGTATGCTTCGACTGTGTGGAATCCGTTGTTTAATGTGTACATTGATAAAATTGAAAATATTCAAAAGAGGTTCAATAAACATATTTGTATTAAAGCCAACCAATACCATCTCGATAACAACCTATTACGACTTCTTTAAAGAACCGTCGTTTGGCTAGGGACGAACTTTTGCTTTTTAAAATAGTTAATAATTATATTGATACCCCTTTCCTTTTAAGTAATATTAGTCTGAGATGTCCTCGTCTACAAGCCCGTAATAAATCACAGTTCTATGTACCTATTACAAGAACTAAATATGGTGGAAATGTTTTTATTTATCGTGCTTGCAGCTCTCATGATAATGCGTTTGGCGATATTGACATGTTTACTATAAGGTCAAATCACTTGTTATGGAAGCTGTTTCTGAATGATTTTCTTCTGTTTTATTTTGATTTCTTTTTGATTAACTGTACATCAAGCTATCTTTTTTTTTAACTATTTTATGTGAAGACTTTATTGGTTAATTGAATGTAAATTTGGTTTTTATTTAAAGTACTTGTAAAACTATGTCTGTATGTATGTCTTCCTTAAATAAATAAATAAAATAAATAGCTTCAGCGTCTTTTTTACTATGCAGCACATGGTGGAACTATAAATACCACCAAATCGCCGACACTAGTGTAAAAGCTTCCTGTGGCATAAAATTGCATCGTAATTAATAACTGTAGCGATATGCACTGGTTTCTTTCTGTTTCATGCTGGTTTCTAGATTTCTTGATTTTGGCCTCAAGTCTGTATCGACGATGAAATTCTTTAGAATCTCGCTGATTGAAGTGATCAGACCTCAATCTGACGCACCTTGCCTTTCTCTCAACTGGATTTATATAATTAGAAATATGTACTCTTCTTCAATTGCTAGGTCATTAATAATATCGAAAATATCCATGGTATGGATATACAGGTGAATTTGTCGTATGTCGAAAGCAAACCAAATTGCAATAATGTAAAGGTTACGTCTACTTGAGTTATTTGTTGAATAACACAGTTATATATCGATCGAAGCAAGAAATAAGTTTTTTCCCCAGGTAACGAAGTAACTCGATGAATAAGTTAAGACCTAGTAGCTCAATATCTAGTATTGAAAAAAGAACATCTCGCTATCTGTCGAATAAAATTTCTCTGTATATCTAGAGATTGAAAAATCAGCCCCATGAAATATAAAAAAATAACATTTATACACCTACTAACTATTTATAAACCCTCCATGGATAGCCAAATGTAAAAACGACCCCTAGTCTTTGACGCAAAGTTAGTAGAGTTGGAAGAAGCTGTAAGTTGCATTGTATATATTGTTGGGTTATCAGAAGTCTGAAGAAAGGGGTACACGATAATCCTTAAGTCCAGTAACTTGCTATACTACCGGGAGAGCGACCAACAGACCCTGGGCGGTGTCAGGTATATCGTCCACAAGTCCTTTGTTGACAACGTTGTTTCTGTCGGTAGTGTATCGTGCAAGGTAGCGTACATGATATTTATAATACTCAGCTTCACACTGTATCCCACACACTGCAGTGTAGGCAGAGGAAACTTGAGAAAAAGTGTTAAGACACTGTTCCACTTCCGTTCCTCACTTTCCGCCGAATTTGAGTCGTTACGTGTTGAGTGGCGGAACTCAGTGGGTATTGCAGTAATGCATGGCTTAAGAGATATCCTCATACATAGCTTTCACTTCGTCGCCAGGGTGTAACATTCAACAAATATTTGAGTCGTTACGTGTTGAGTGGCGGAACTCAACACGTAACGCCTCAAATATTTGTTGAATGTTACACCCTGATGACGAAGTAAAAGCTATGTATGAGGATATCTCTAAAGCCATGCATAACTGCAAAACCCACTACACAGATGTAATGGGGGACTTCAGCGCAAGGTTGGGAAAACGTTGTAGCGATGAGTTGAGGGTGGGGCAATTTGGAATTGGGCAACGGAATGTCAGAAGCTAAATGTTGGTTGATTTCATGGAGAAAGAGGGCTTCTACATGATGAACTGTTTCTTCAAGAAGCCCCAACAGCGGAAGCGGACCTGGATGAGTCCGGATGAAAGGGTCAGAAATGAGATAGATTTTATCATGTCGACTAAAAAACAAATATTCAATGATGTTTCTGTGATCATTATTTTGAAAACTGCCAGTGATCATCGATTGGTACGAGGTACATTGAATATCGATGTTAAGCTTGAAAGATCTAGAGTGATAAAATCTACGCTTCGACCAATACCCGCACAACTTCAAAACCCTGTAAACTTTCATCTCGATCTTCAAAACCGCTTTGCAGCACTTGAGAACAATTTAGATGTGGGCGATCTAAATTACAATCTTTAATACAACCAAGAGAAAATCAGAGACCAAAAAGGATTGGTGCGATGCCTGCAGTCGCCTTACGGCATGAATAGCGTAGAGCTGAGAAAAGGACGGGGCGATGGTCGTTGCAGCTGCCCTTGCAGCTCGGGCGGGGGGTGAAGGACGCGGCTCCTTCGCCTGACCATCGGCTTAGGAATGAGCTTTATGTTCGTGGGAAGCAAAGGCAGCACTACATGCGATAGCGGGGTCTCTTCTCCCGGGCATCGTGGTGCTAGTGGTGGGACTGCTGCAGCTGTCACGAGTCTGCAGCTGCTGCAGTCGAGGAAATGAAAATTAAATATTTTTAATTTAAATATTTAATATTTTATTTCTTTGCTCTGGTAAAAAAGGCAAAGCGCGGCGTTGAGTTCCGCCACTCAACACGCAATGCCTCAAATTCGGCGGAAAGTGGGGAACGGAAGTGGAACGGAGTGTCTTAACACTAGGTTAAAAAAAAAATCTGACAATGCGTCGAAGCCGCGGGTAGAAAATAGTTTTTATTTACGAATATCTAAAATAAAAGAATATATTATTTAAATTTCATATATTCACTCAAATTTTGATTAAATAAAATATTTAAATTCAAATATAAAATATAGTGAAATGGGTTAATTTAAAAGTATAGCCAGATGTATTATTTTAAGTTGTGCATAAAAGTTTTCAAAAAGCTTATTCCAAATAAGATTTATTTACGTTATATAAAAGTTCTGGTCTTAAATAAGCTCTAGATTCACTTTGATAAGTCCGGAAGAGCTTTTTAGCCAGTTTTTATTTCCACAAATCTTTTTATTCGGTGATGATTATTATTATGATGCTTGATATAAAAACATAAACATATCTGACTATCGGAAAAATCTTCATTATAGTTAAATATGTTTCATTTTCCATTACGTGATATAGATTATTTACATCTCATCGCTCTGGTAACGAACACAGCGTGGTGTTGAGTTTCACCGCTCATCACCGCTATGTGCCCAAAAATTAACGGTACGTGGGAAACGAAAATACTTAACATAAGGTCCCTCTGCTTACTCTGGTATATACGAAATATATTGTGTTGTTAAAATGTAATATAATAAAAAATAAGATTTAATCGAGGGTCGGTCCATTTCTTAGGCTTACCAAACATTACGTAGGAATTAACTATGTTAACAACATTGTTCTGGAAATTGGATTTGTTGTGTATTTTCCGTATTTTTTTTTGCGGTGTGATCCCGGCTTAGAATAGGATCACCCTGGTACTGATGGTGTCGTAAGAGGCGACTAAAGTGCGTGTGGTAGAGTCACGTTGCCAGTAATGGCAACACACAGGGGCAGACTTGACCGGATTATTACTACACCCGGCATTTTAGACCCGCGGTAAGGAGGGGCTTTGGCGACTGCGTTTTGCATTAGGTAATTCCGGGCCCCGGTGCTCATCCACCTTAAAGGACGGCAACGCTCCAGTAGCTCTTCTGGAGCTACTCGGGGCCGTGGGCGACGGTGATCACTTACCATCAGGTGATCCGTACGCTCGTTTGCCGTCTTTTCCATAAAAAAACATTTTTTTCTTGGGCTTCGGGGATGTCTTACTCCAGGGACAGCAAGTCTCGCGCATTCGACATAGTTCATAGGCCGAGTAAATGGCCTTCCTCTCTCAGGCGACGATCGTTGAGCTAATCCGTTATATCATGGACTTCAAGATAACCTCGAATTAATATGTTACATATGCGATCGAACCATGTTACATCACACATCCACCTCAGCATCTTCATGTCCGTGACATGAGGCTCTTGAGTGTAGTACGGGCCAGCATCCGCTGCCATATAAAAGCACGATCGGATGATACTCTTGTATATTGCCTCTTGTGTTTGGCCGGTATTCTGAGATCGCAGATCACGCAAGTGACCTCCTGTCGTTTGGCCCAGAAAGCTTTTATTCATTCATTGACATCGTGGTCGATGCCCGAAAGCAGTTTAGGAGCTAGAGCATTTATAATGCCGGAAGGCGGCGACCGCGCTGGGCAGCGGCTAGGTCGATCTAATGATTCTGTAGGTCGTCATCAGCGCGGTCGCTGCCTTCTGGCATTATAACTGCTCTAGCTTCTAAACTACTTTCGGGCCCGTTATGAAAGTTGGTATAGATTATCTGTGTACCAAGATCTGTTTTTAAAAAATTAAAAAAAAAAAAAAAAAACTTAGTTTTTGTGTTTGAAATAATAAATACGCTATAGTTAGTTAAAACTTCAATGTCCTATAACTTATTAACTATACAAAATATTTCATAAATAGTGTATATCTAGCTTGAGTATATATATACCAATAACATATTAAACATTACTAAAATCGGTGACATCAAAAATTTTTACCTGCCCGCTTGACGCGGAATGCCTTTATAAAAAAAAAGATACAATAGGTACTGCTGCTATAACGTATTGGTGTCGTGACTCACAAAATTATACTTATCCAAAAATCGTCCAACGCGCACATTATACAGTCAGAAATAGTCGATGTATTAGTGAATACGTGTACACAGGCTACTGCGCGTGCGCTAGTCTGGGTCTCCATAGCGATAGATATATATACTATTATCATTAGCATGTCGGTGACGCGAACCGAAGATTTCACCCTCTACCAAAACGCTCAACGCGCCTAAAGAAGTTTTCACTTCAAAAATAGAAATTTAGAGATTTTAATTATGTTACAATTTTTTTTCTAAAAGTGAAATTAAATTATATAAGTTCATAAATAATTATTTGGCAAAAAAATAACAAAGCACGTATTTTATATCTAACAAATTACACAAACAAACAATAACTTCGTAAAATTTAATTTTACAATAAATGACATATTTCATAAAACTAAAATTATTATAACATTTTTTTAATTTTCCAATTCTAAAATCCACGAAAAATATTATCAAATAACTAGAAATCTATTTTACCACGCTAGTAAGATAAATCTTATACCGTAATAATACTCATTTCATGATGGAGAGGTTAAATATTAAAAACATAATTAAAAAGAAATAGTCGATATATTAGTGTATACGTGTACACAGGCTATATTAGTGTGTACGTATACTACTGCGCATGCGCTAGTCGCAAGCCTGCTATTATCATTAGCATGTCGGTGACGCGAACCGAGGATTTTACCCTCTACCAAAACGCTCAACGCGCCTAAAGAAGTTTTCACTTCAAAAATTAACTATTTAATATAAAATTATAAATATTTCAATTCCTCTAGTTTCTCTGGGTCTCTGGGTGGCCTCGAACTTGTGCCCCTGCGCCACAGCAGGCCTCAAATACAAATTGTGATACTTTCATATTTGTATGATAATTTATATATGCTTTAGAATTATTATTTAAAATATAATATAGGTAACAGAGGGAGGGGGAGACCTCGGTTGGCCTTTGAAAACACATTATCGACGATACTGGAGGTGTCATGTAAAAAGCATGAGGACTCGGAGGGCATGTTTGAAGAGGTTGATGACAGTGGACGAGGCGATAGAGGTATGTCAGTAGTGTAGTGTTTGGCGCACCGTTCTCTCTGCCTACACCGCTAGGGATATAGCGCTAAGAAGAATATAGTATAGTTACATTTTTATATCAAAACAACAGAAACTTTCTGAGATCTAATATAAATTACTTAATTTTAACATTTTCCTTTAAAATAAATTGTCTATTCATTATACGACCCACGATCGTGACTCGGGATTTAATATCTGACTTCTAATTTAATATTACATCACATTCAGTCGCTGCGCTCCCATCGGTATTAACTAAGAGAATATCTTAAAGAAAAATACACTCAAATTTAATATAAAGAAAGCTCTAGAGACGACGGTCTACGACCCGCTGGTGTCGCAGACTGATATTGTAAAACTTTCTTCCATACAATCTACATAGGAAATGAGCACAGACTTTGTTTGCTAAATAACATAAACATTAATTTTGAGGCCTGTCGTGGCGCAGCGGCACAAGCGTGTGACTGTAACCGACAGGTTCTGGGTTTAGGTTTCTGGGGATCGCCCCAGTCGAGGAAATGAAATATTTAATATTTTCAATTTAAATATTTAATGTTTCATTTCTTCGCTCTGGCAATAAGGCAAAGCGCGGCGTTGAGTTCCGCCACTCAACACGCAATGCCTCAAATTCGGCGGAAAGTGGGGAACGGAAGTGGAACGGAGTGTCTTAACACTAGGTTCCCGGGTTCCCTCTGCCTACCCTGCCTCGTGCGGGATACAGCGTGAAGCTAACTAAGTAAGTAAGTAAGTTAATTTTGCATACACACGTATGTATATTTGACACATTGATCACGCACTGGGGGATAAATATACTGGTTGGTTCACAGCCTACCTACTTTTGCTGTCTCATCAGAAAATGTACATAAAGAACAAATAATATTTTGGCACCTGCGAAGTAAATGAGCAAAAATTTAAAATACATTGCCTTATTGTAAAAAAAAAATATAGTATATTATAATATAGTTTTTGTCTCTACATGATTTTATTTTATTTTAACTTTTTATCGTATAAAGTAGCGGATACCTGTACAGTAGCGGAAGGAAATTAGAGAACTTAGTATACCTTGTTGTACCTGGAATCGAACTTACAACCGTCACGTTTACAGGCACATACTTGTGCCTCTACACTACAATAGTCATATTAATGGAATATTATTCAAAAAATATAATTATCTAAGTGTTTAGCGGATAAACAGTGGTGTGTATTTACTTAATCGACAATATTTCTATTCAGCGTGAAAATGAAAAATAGCGATTTATTATACAAAAGCAATATTCACTTTAGAGGCTTGTTGCAGCGTAGCGGCGTAAGCGTGTGACTTTTAACGATAGGTTGTGGGTTCAATCCTCACTCGAAGAAATTAAATATTTAATATTTTCCAACTAAATATTTAATAATAATAATAATAATAATAATAATAATTCTTTATTTCAGACTCTTAGTCCATATAATTTTTGTTAGTACAATGCTTAACCTATGTTAGTATACGGTTTATTTACTTATTTATTATTAAATGCAAATTATTCCAGTGCCTCCACAGGGGGCTTTCCATTTTATAGGCCAATGTACTGAGGAGAGTGTTAGTACTGCTCGTGATTCTATTGATTATGGAAGAGACGCGCTTACGCATGATTGCATAAAAATCATCTATTCCTGCCTCCGCAAACATCGTCGATGCACTGCAATGCCGAGGCTTCCCTAGCACCGCCCTCAGCACATTGTTGTACTGAATACGTAGGGCATTGTACGTACGTCGCGTAAAGTTAGACCACAAGCTGCATGTATAAAAAGATTGGCAGTAGGCCCGAAACAAAGCTAACTTAACTTGCGTTGAACAATGCGCAAATCTGCGAGCCAACATGTTTCCTCGCACTGACAATGCCCTACGCTCCCGTTCTATATCACCATCGTCAGTCAGACGTTCAGTTACTATGTGACCAAGGTATTTGTACTCAGCTACCTGCTTTAGAGGAACACCATTTATTTGAAACGTAGGCTTATAGCAAGTGTTTTTCATATTTCCCTTAAACAAAATAAAAACACTCTTTTTACTATTGTATCTGAGTCCATTTACCTCAGCCCAATCCTCACAAATTTTTAATAATTTTTTAAGCCCGCCGACTGAGGGACTTAACAAAACCATATCATCTGCATAACTAATGTTGTTCATGGAAATGCCATCAACTGAACACCCAACACCAGCTCTGTTAAGTCTCTCAATTAGTTGGTTTACATACAAATTAAATAACTTAGGCGATGTAAGGCCCCCCTGTCTTACCCCACATTTCAATTTATAAGGGACACTTAAAGCATTACCCCACTTAATTACATTCGTTTGATTTTCATACCAATATTTAAATAAATTAATGAAGTTGGAATTTAAATTAGAGTAAAGTTTGAGTTTATTCCATAGTACTTCATATGACACGAGATCAAAAGCTTTAGAGAGATCCAAAAAACATGCAAATACTGGTGTTTTTCTCTCAGTGTAGTACTGAACCGTCTGCTTAAGGCACAGTATTGCATTTTCAGTTGAAAGTTTAGGCCTAAAACCAAATTGTGCATCATGTAATTTAATTGATTTATTTAAATGTGAGTCAAGCAGACCGTCCAGCACCTTAGCAGTTATTGTTGCCAATGAAATCGGCCTGTAATTTGATCTATCTGCCGCATCACCTGTCCTATTTTTCATTATAGGTACAACGACTGTCTTTAACATATCATCTGGGAGATGCCTATGCCCACAGCAAATATTATATAACAACTTGAGGACACTGGCAAGATGTACACCAGCGTACCTCAGATGCTCGATGCTCAAGCCATCGTGACCTGGCGATTTTCCCCTTTTCATACCCTGCATTACTTTATTGACCTCAACAAGAGTAAAAAAGTACATGTCATTATCCTTATTCACACTGCTTTTTGTATCACTTTTGTACGATTTACATTTAACATTGTTAGGCAGTGTTATAAATTCATTTTTAAACATATTCGCTATATTTTTATCGCCGCTAACTCCCCCCACCTCGACAGGTCGGCTTGGCCGTGCGTTCAGTCTGTTAGTATGTCGCCAAAATTTACCGAAATTCTTAGTTTGATACGCTGTTGCCAGAATATCCATTTGTATTTGTTGTTCTCTATCTTGACACCATTTAAGTTTATTTTTAAAAGCTTTACGCGCGTCTCGCATCTCCTCATAAAGCACTCCACAAGTTGGTTTTCCCGCCCATACCCAAGACTGAAAACATTGCCGAGCTAATACATATAAAGGCCTTATGTTCTCATTTCTTCGCTCTGGTAACAGGGCAAATCGCGGCGTTGAGTTCCGCCACTCTACACGCGATGCCTCGAATTCGGCAGAAAGTGGGGAATGGAAGTGGAATGGAGTGCCTTAACACTAAGTGTCCAGGTTCCCTCTGTCTGCCCTGTTATATGCGGGATACAGCGTGAAGCTGAGTGAGTGTGAATATTCCTTTTACGAGTATACCTATTTATTATACAAGTATTCCTATTAGACAAATACAAAAAGAAGCGAAGTGCTTCTAGATTTATAATGGGTTGTAACTACAGTAATAAATGATTATGTACACTTAACGAACAAATATTATGAGACTAATAATGTCTTTGATTTTCGCGATTATTTCACATTTTAAATGAAATACTTTTAACCGAATTAATCGCGTATATTTTATTATTGAATGGTTAAGATTTTTTGGGAAACTCGACGGGTAGACTGTACCCATGACCACGGACTATTGTAAAGTGTTCGAAACGTCGGGTTTCCTAAAAAATGTTTACCATTCAATATACGCGATTAATGCGGTTAAAAGTGTTTCATTTAAAATATTGTGAGACTCCGTCAATTCGCTGAGAATTATATTTTTACTTTCCAACGATATGAAGCAACATTGTAGCGCTTGATACTGATGATTTAACAAGTACAAAAACAATTTACTCTAATTAGATGTTGGAGTACTTTCCCTAAAAAAATACGCGTGTGAAAAAGAAACTGAAGGGTGAAAAATAAATAAGATGTAAGTGACAAGCGGAAGAAATATATATATGTAGTGAAACGTTTAGGTATATAATTCACACTAATTGTCATAGATGATCTAAAAAGATATCTCATCTGTGCACTTGTATTTTGCAAAGTCACACTGTTCAGATCAGAATACTATTATTTATTATTATATTACTCTTATTAAAAACGAGCAGTCCCGGCAAACGTCGTTTTGCCGTAAAAAGGGAAACATGTTAAGTTTGTGCAACCCTTGTCACTTAGGGGTTTGAGAAAATCAAGAATTGTTTATAAAAACACCTTCGCAAATAATGCATCATTTTAGAACAAATTGGTTAGCATAAAAAGATAGATATATCCTGTCGCGGACTTTTTTTAAAAACTTTAAAAGGATAACAATTCTATCATACATGATTTTTGCGAAACCTTAACCGTTTACGCAACGCACGCAGCGGAAACTCTCAATTTGGAGAAATCCCCGATTTAGATACATTCTTAATTGGTGCTCCGGTCCTATTGGTCTTATCGTAATGATATATAGCCTATAGCCTTCCTCGATAAATGAGCTATCTAATACTGAAAGAATTTTTCAAATCGGACCAGTAGATTGGCGCGTTCAAGCGAACAAACAACTCTTTAGCTTTATAATATTAGTATAGATGTCGTTGCAAGTACTATACTGAATTGCGTAACGTAATATTTTACTTCTTGAACTCACTAAATTAATCATATCTTTTGATAGAGTGAACCGATTTCGATGAAACAAAAACTAAGTTATACCTCAAGTTGCGTATATTTTTTGTATATAAACATTGTCTGTATTGAATTCGTAGATTGAACGTGATGTGCGCACAAACAAACATACAAACAGACAAACAGACAAAAAACACAAAAATGATGGAAATGGGTTCTGTTGCTTATCTTTTCACACGCTGGCTAATTGTTTTTTTCAATTTCATCAATGTACAAAAAATACTTTTCTACAGATTTATTATATGTATAGATATCTTAACAATAAACTTTAAGTGTCGTACGACATACTTTGTTTACAGCTGAGATTTCAACAGATTTATGCAACAAGAAAGGAAAGATCGCTCTTAGAGATTATCAAACAAATTAACACACAAACATAAATAAACCTTATAGTAATGGGTTTACTGGATTATATTATAAATAAAATTAATAGAGAATCAGTGATATCTACTGCAAGCCTCTACAACGAAATTGGAAAATATGAATATATGACAAACAAGAAAAATCTCTTTAAGAATAAATTGAGTACATATGAGTATAAATGAAACACTGACAAATAAATATGTAAAATTTGTGAAAATTTAAATAAAGTTATCCGGTTTCACCCTGAAGAAAAGTGTTGGTTTAAACCAACAACTGAAGATTATAGTCGAAAGAGAAACATCAATAAAGCCGTTAACAATTCAGTACTAGATGTAGAACTAAATAATTATAATAAAAAAAACGAATAATAACACCATTAATTAAACTAATACTAAATGGGAAATTAGAAACATTTGGGATTTACGATTCGGGTTCCAATGTTTCCGTAATTAATTCCAAATTAATAAGACTAACAAAAAGGGAAAAAGAACTAATTTAAATAATGATAATCTAATCACAATTAATGGTGTTAATAAAACAAATGGTTTGACAAGTATTACAATAAAAAAAAAATGACATGATGAAAGTTGATGTTTACATTGTTGATGGAAAAAAATTCAAAAATGCTTTCCTTATTGGACTAGATATCATAAAAAAACTTAAACTTGTCCAAGATAAAAATTTAAAAATATATAAAAAAAGTGGAGAAATTAAAATAAAAAACGAGGAAGCAGAAAACAATACTTCCAACGAAGGAGATAATGGGATAAAACCAGGTATTGTAAATTTCAATGAATATTTAAGAAAAGAAGACTTAAAGTTAAACATAAATTACCTAAACATGGAACAAAAATCAGAAATATATATAACTGATAGAAACTTACAAATCAATTTTTGCAAAACATAAGCATGATATTGGTACGTTTAGTGAATATGAAGCACGTATTGATCTGCTTGTAGATAAATAAGAAAAAGAAGACCGAAAACCATATAGGTGATCGATGGCAGATATAAAGAAAATAGAAGAGTAGCAAAACTATTAGATAAAAATCTTGTAGAATAATCGTACAGTCCATTTTCCGCACCAGTTACTTTGGCTCTTAAGAAAAAAGATAATAAAAGGTCAAGATTATGCATCGATTTAAAGGAACTTAATAAAATAGTGGTACCGCAAGCTCAACCATTTCCATTGATCGAAGACCACTAGATCAAGACAAGAAATTCAAAATATTTTACAACACTAGATGTAAATTCAGCATTTTGGTCAATCCCCCTTAGAATTGAAGATAGGAAGAGGACAGTGTTCGTGACACAAGAAAGACACTACCAGTGGACATGTTTGCCTTTTAGTTTAAAGTATTATTCAAAGGGTACTAGGTTACATTTTGAAAAAATATAAACTTAATAATTTTGCAGTTAATTTTTGCGATAATATCCTTTTATTTTCGACGACATTCTGTGACCATATTAATCATTTAACGCACTTATTAGAAGCTATAAAAAGAGAAGATCTCAGACTAAAGTTTACAAAATATTCATTCGTTTCAGATTCAGTAAAATATCTGGGCCATATAATACTAAATAATACAGTACGACCCATATGAGACAACGTAATTTCAATAAAAGATTTTCCAATCCCAAAAACCAAGTTTTTGGGAATTTACAAATTATGGAAAAATTAATTTCTATCGTGAATACATACTGAAAATTACAATTATTTTAGAATAACTTACTGAGTATCCCTTCATAACTTACTGAGAAAACAAATCACACATTGAATTAGACCGAAAACTGCCAAAATTCTTTTGAAAACATTAAAAACTTGTTATGTTCACAGCCAATCTTAGAAATATTTGATGCGAATGTAGCAATAAACATTTATACTGATGCATCTTTAGGAGTTATTGGGGCTGTACTAAAGCAAACACAACCAAACGGAATACAAAACCTATAGCATACTTTGAAATTGTTTTTTTGTGTTATTACCAATTTACAATATAAATCAAGGAAAAAATTTAAAAGTGAAGTTTATATTTATATTACAGATAAAACAATTACAAATTTATAATTGTAATTCATTTAAGCCGGCGAGTCCGACTCGCAGTTCATCAATTTTATAAATAACTCGCACTTCATCAATTTGTTCAGGTAATTGTAAATTACCTAAACATAGAGAATATAAATAAGGCCTATCTTATTTCTATTATTATCCAACTAGCAGGTTTATATTAAGAATGCTTGAAACAAAATTGCTTTAGATTCAAAAATCACACTTTTGTGAATATGAATAACCAAAACATTACTTTGGCATATAAAAAAATATGTGGCTTACTGACCTTGATTTTCTAAGTATATTTCTTGAATAAAATGGTCCAGATCAGAAGGTTGCGTGTTCAGATCACTTCAAGTGTCACCAGTATATGGGGAAGTGTTTGTTACCTTTAGATGGTGTCGAAGGCAGTTGAGTAAAAACACTAGCTCTTCATTTCTTCTTCTCAGCGTAGAAATGTTTACTGCACACAATATATATACACTACAAAAGCAATTAATAGCTGTAAGCACAAAGAAATCGCCGCGAAAGCAAGTAAAGTGAGCGGTAAGCGCGAAGGCGTGCGTATGCCGTAAGTCGGTGTGCACTGGTGCAGTCGGTAATCGGCGGCCGCAGGGTGGCGTGATCAACTCACGCGCATTGTCTTATCACCAGATGGTTATAAAGTCTTTTATACTGCACTCCACGACGCGACTACGACGATGCGGCTGCTGTGAAGCTCAGGTAAGTATTTTTAGGTAAGTGTATACACTTTTATTTACATTTATGTGTATGTATGTGGGGTTAGAGATAATAATAACTATAGATATATGTTCATATCTATAAATATGGAGATTGGCCGTGTGATTCCGGCTTAGAAAATGATCATCCTGGTCTTGATGGTGTCGTAAGAGGCGACTAAAGTACGTGTGGGAGAGTCACGTTGTCAGATTATTACCACCGCAGGCATTTAAAACCGGCGTGAAGTAATGGCTTCGGCCACTGCGTTTCTCATTGCATAATGCCGGGCCCCGGTGCCCATCTATCTTAAAGATCGGTGACGCTCCTGTAGCTCCTCGGGTGCTACACGGGGCCTGTACGCTCGTTTGCCGTGTCTTGTCCATTGACAAAAAAGAAAATATCTATAGATAAAATTAACTTCACTTTCATTGTTAGTCTCATACTATCTTATCGTATCGAGTATGTTTGAAATATGTATAATGTTTATTTCCGTTCACTATTACGGTTTGAGGCCGCTGTTTCATCTACTATTACTTTCATTCATCTACTTATTCTAATATTACTTGAAATATATTCCAACCAGATCTCATAAACTGAATAATACCGTTAGTATTTGTGTAAAAGTCCAAATCAGAACGACTAAAAATTATTTGCTGTCAGCGAATGTACCTAAAACAAAATAATCATATTTATATTTTTTTGTAATTTCCTCGAACTAGTGACATGGACGGACATGAAAAAGCTGTACTGGACGTGCGGCGTAATACTTGATGACGATGACTTGGAGTCCGTGACATAGCGGATTAGCTTCAAGAGCGTCGCCCGAGATGATATGGCATCGTTGCGCCCGGGCCTAGGGGCTATATCAGACGCAAGTTCCTTGTCATGTCAATTTCAAGCGAGACTAGCCGGACGCTCAAGAAAGCGCTAATTGGATCACGTGATGCATGAGATGAGATCAAATGGCTTTATTACTGACAACGTCAAAAATCGTGCTAAGTGGAGTAAGCCGAGTAGGAAGGCAGACCCTAGCAAACGCTGCGATTAATGCCAGGAAGAAGACAAATATCTATGTTATAACGTTTATATTTACTACGTAGCAGCTTAGCTTTAATAAATGAACGTAACAAGATATTGATAAGTATATTATATTGTGCGACGAGAAACAATATAAGCAACTACGCTTTGTGAAATACATAAGCTAGTTTCTTATTTCTATGATCGCGCTTCGGGCGTTTATCTTCCTATGAGACTTGAATATAACTCAGTAAAATATTAATCAAGTTTCAAATTTACTTTAGAAGCTTTTGAAGAAATATTTTATGTTATTATATCAAATTTCATTTGGCGTAAGTGTATATGAAGATATCCAGAAAATACACTGGCAGTTAAGAAAAGAATTTTGTAAAATGTAGAAAAATATTTAACATAGTAAATATAACTTATAAAACTTTACGTGTTTTTGTAGAAAAAACTAATTCTTTTTTGTCGTACGCTCCTTCCTGTAGGCAAATGAAAATACTTTATTAATACTAGAAATAGGCTTCAACTTAGTGCGCCTGTAACTCAATTGCATCTTCTTTTGGGACAGGGTGTACACTTTTACAATAGGATCCCAGAAAACGTCAGAGAATTTTCTGTTTCACAATTTAAACAAGTTGTGAAAAGACGTTTGTGTGTTAAAGGTTATTACCATATTAACGATTTTATAAATGATAACACGCCTTGGGAATAAAATGCTCGCTCCAGGCTGTTTCAAGTGTATCATTGTCACATAATTATATAATGTTAAGTTTTGGTAAAAAAAAAGACATGTCCCGCTGAGTTTCTTTCGCTGGTTCTTCTCAGGCTGAGACAGTAACTTTTGTGAACTGCTGGTAAATTATTTGACGATCAAAAAACGAAGCCTGTATCTTCTTATTTTGAATAAAACTATTTGAATTTGAATTTGACTTAACTAAGAATAAGGTCATGACACAAGAGTATATATTCATGATACTGTCTTTTTTTATGGATAAGAGACACGGAAAACGAGCATACGGATCACCTGATTGTGAGTGATTTATTATTATATTAGAGCTATAGGTGCGTAGCCAGTATATAAGGGCTGTAATAAGGCACCGGGAACCGGAAACGCAGTGGCCGTCGCCACTACTTAACGCCGGTATTAACCCTAGAAGGATAATCTACGTCCGCGAGACGTGTCGCGAATATTTTTTTGTTTTTTACTTCTTTGTTATCAAACACATTGCGCTGGCTGCTTTTGTAAACTCAGTGGGCAGCTGGAGCTAGCGCAACGTGACAGTGGCACAAAGTTAAGTACTCTTAAAAAAGTAGTTTTAGCTATGTCGTACGGCCACGAGACGTATATTATCTTTTATGAAAATTTTGAAAATTTCTTGAAATTATTGTTTATTGTTATTCACAGATACTTATTGTTATTCTCATGTATTTATTATAATTATTTTATAATGGCAAATCGAAGAGTGTCAAATAGGGCTCAAATTGGCACTTTTTGGAGGAAAATGAAACAGAATCGTCGTCAGGATGTGACTATTAAGACAGTTTCTTAGAAAAAATAAGTCCAGAATGATACCGAGGACGAATTGATCGATGAAGTTGTAGATATGCCCAACTGTTCTACTGACTATCTATCAGTGAGTGGTACTGACCAAGCTTTTTGTTCAGGTAACCGCAGAATTATCCCTTCTTAGCGCACTCTCAGGAACAAGAACAAGCATTGTTAGGCTACAAACAAAAGTCGAAGTCACTGTAGAACCTCAGCAATAAATGTTGTTCCATAAGCTAGATGACCAACTCGAATGTGCAAAAACCTCTACGACACATTGTTTATTTTTTAATCTCTTCTGAACTGACGAGATATGAACGAACGCAAAAATTTGTCTGAAGTGCCAGAAAAAAGAAGCCAGTGACAGAGAAGTTGGACAACTGACATTATTTTCAGCTTATTTAATGTCACGATTAATATTGAAGTCTGTGTGCTTATAGGGATCCTGACATTATTACTAAAGAACTCTTGGATACCTTTTTATTACGAATGCCCTATGTAGCAGTTATGAGGCGTGACAGATTTGACTTTCTGACCAGGTTTCTGCAATTGGATGACAAATTATTACGCCTAACGCTTTGAATTACAGCCCCGTTTAAACCCGTCGTCTTTTTCAGCGAAAAAGTGCCAAAAAAGTACTGGAAGTGAACATAAATGTTCTTTTAGAAATTTTTTTTTTTTTGTTTATTTTATTGGAGTTCTCGATTTTATTTTTAACACAAATTTCACCTCAAATTTATGTCTTATTTGTTTAAATAATATATAACTATAATATAAATGTCAAACATATGGTAAAAAGTATATTGACCTACTAAAAAACTTAAGTTAAATTGACACACGTCTCGCGGACGTATGATTATCTTTTATGGTAGTTCTAATATGATTATCTTTCTAGGGTTAAATGCCGGGGTGGTAATGATCCGTCGAGGCTGCCCATGCCTCTCCTACAGGTACATTAGCCGCCTCTAACACTATCAGTACCAGGGTGATCAGCTAATATTAAAAAAGTATAAATCACATTCTAAAAGGAGAACTATTAAGGAAAAACATACAATTACATAAACATCAACAAACCGAACCTATGTCGCTAACATACTTGAATAAGGGTGGTCAAATAGACTGCATTTACATAGACTTTGCTAAAGCTTTCGACGTTGTTAGTCATACGATTCAAATACATAAACTAAAAAATGATGGTATCTACGGGAAACTTCTAGACTGGTTTTGGTTGGTCGTTGTTGCGGGATATTAATCAAATACATTTATTGCAACATCGGGAGTACCACAAGGTTCCCATTTGGGACCTATTCTATTTGGAATTTTTATTAATGATATAACAAAATGCTTTAAATATTGCCATTTTTATCTATATGCAGATGATCTTAAATTTTATAAGACCTTTTTCCAACAAGACCTGGACAGATTAGATATTTGGTGTAATGAAAATCAATTAAAATTGAACCACCAGAAGTGTTTTACTATTACTTTCAGTAGAAAATTAGATACCATAAATTTTATATATAACTTAAATGGAGAGGCACTAATTAGGACAAAGCAAATTAACGATTTGGGTATCACGATGGATAGTAAGTTAAGCTTTGTACCTAATATTGAAATTGTGTTAAAAACAACATTAAAAACTTTAGGATTTATCATACGAAATAGTAAAGAATTTAAGAAATCGCAGACTACACTAATATTATTCAATTCAATGGTGAGAAGTAAACTAGAGTATTGTGCCACTTTTTGGAGTCCTTACTACCAAATACACATAGACAGGATAGAAAGAGTACAAAAGAAGTTTTTAAAAAATTAAAGAAAATAAGAGATATGTGGATATATTAAAATTTTATAATACGCTTTCACTATACAACCGTAGAATAATACTAGACATTTGTTTTTTGCAAGGTTATAAATGGAGGTATAAACTGCAGTAAACTACTAGAAAAAAATATATTCGCTATATTAAGGTAAAATGCAAGGATAAAAATAAAGAAAAAATACACGTTTCTTAGTAGAAAAGTTAAATCGAACCTGGGCACAAATGCTCCTTTAAATCGAGCTATGAAAAATTATAACGCAATTTTTAATAAATCAAAAATGGATATATTTAGAGACACCACCACATTAATTAAAAAGAAATAAAAAAAATATTTGCAAATTAAATAGATAATCCCCTTTGTTATTGTTTTTCCTTTTTATATTTTTTTTATAAATAATGTATATTTTATATGGTAAAGTAGTTCTACATGATTATTTTTATTTGTATGATTGATAGTTATCATTGTTTTTATTTTCTATATGTTTCGTTATTTTTGTTATTGGGTGTAGGGTTTTTAGATTAGGAATGTTTATTTTTATATCTTGTTGAGCTAGCCTGTAAGTGTGATGTACAATAGAAAACATATTTTTTAAAATTTTGCATGTATTTATAAAACTTTTTTGTATATTTTTGTATGTTACGTTGGCTTGCCTAATAAATAAATAAAAAAAATAAATAAAACATCGTCATCAAATTTCTTTTCCTGTAATTTACATTCGCATGCTTATGACTTTTTTTTATGGGAGAGACAGCAAACGAGCGTACGGGTCACCTGATGGTAAGTGATCACGGTCGCCCACGGCCCCGCGTAACTCCAAAGGAGCTACAGGAGCGTTGCCGTCTTTTACGGTGGATGGGCACCGGGGCCCAGCATTACTTAATGCGAAACGCAGTGGACAAAGCCACTACATAACGCCGGTCTTAAATGCCGGGGGTGGTAACAATCCGGTCGAGTCTGCCCATGCGGGTTGCCATTACTGGCAACGTGACTCTACCACACGCACTTTAGTCGCCTCTTACGACACCACCAGTACCAGAGTGATCTTATTCTAAGCCGGGCACGCACGGCACTGCACCACGACAGGCCTTGTCGTCGTAAATACTTACATTATTTAAAAAAAAAAGTTTTATGAAAAGAAAACATTGTAAATAGGTGACGAAGCCGAGATAGTTTAGCTATATACGTTTGTATTTATTTATAGAGCCTGAACATTATGTATTTTCTTTAGCTTCATTACGCCTTGCGGTTCGGTTGCGCCGTATATTACTAGTTACTGATCTAGTATAGTGAAGACGGCTATTAAACTAAGCTAAGGATGAATTATAGACGACCAACACATGTAATTATAATATAATAGAAAATAGAAATGAAAATCAGTTAATAAATACAATAAAATGCCTACTCTCTATAGTCGGCTTACAAATAATTTATATAACAAGGAAAGAGATAGTAAAGCATTTATTTTTTTCAATAAACTAATGTAGGGGCTATGTGTACGTAGGCAAAAATGTTAACAATAGCTGTCCGCCGCAAATGATGACAAGTGTCACACGTATTGCTCGATAAAATGTAATGGAATGTGGAATGGTTTAATTATTAGTAGATAGAAGTTACTACATTGGTGACCCCGGCTCAACAGACGCTTCTCAAGCCTAACAAGTTTATGTTATACGGGGACAGTAATACTTTACTTACTTTACGGCATAACAAGTAGGACCAGTATATGCTCCCGGGCTTTGGCCTAGCTGAACAGTGAAATGTTGAGTATAAATATAAATAAAACAAAAACTAAGATTCAGTGAAGCCTAATGTTCGTTGCACTTTCGGCTCAAATATCGCCCAAAGCGGCATTTCCAACATGAGATAGGCGCAGGGCGCAGAAAGTGGTAAAATGACATAGGAAGATTTTTTTTTGGAGCAAGCTGTGATCTAGCAACGATAAGAGTTTCAGATAAGATACCTAAATTTTGGGTAGATATGCCCCCACTACGGTTTATATAATTTGAGTCAGTGATGGCCGTCCAGTTACTGGGGGACGAAAGTAAATAAAATTTAGTTTTAGGAAAACTCGGAAGATACGCTAAACTATTACACCGAATAAACACAATATTAAAAGAAAGGTTACTTCAGAATTACGAAGAAAGTTCGGAGCGACAATTTTAGAAATTACTATTAGAGATTGAACTTGGACAACAAAAACCTACATAACTATTACGTATGATGAAGGATTTGGATCGCACAACCCACGTATCTGATCGAGCTCTTAACATCTCTCTTAATCAAACTGGATCTCATTTTATCAAGTGTCAAAGTTTAAGAATTTAAATCACTTTGCTTTTAGCTTCACATGGAAACCCGCATATAACCGGGTAAGCAGGGGGAACCTCATCTTAAGATTTTCTAAAACATTGGTGTTGAACGGAGCAAGAAAATGAAAAGTTAAATAATTAATATCCCCGAATCGGAATCTTATTATCACATAATTCATTTAAGGCCTCTTTTAAAAATATCGTAGTACGCATGTCGTTGGCGTAGCGGGAAAACTAAGGACAGTCGGCGAACGGGCCCCGAGCGGTTAGCACGGCGCGCTTGCACTGTTACATGATGGAATACGACCGTGACTTGTGAATAACACAATTTTTAACTAAATAGTTTCTATAAGTTTTCAATTGCAAATGTTTACATATTAATATATATTGACCGTTTTTAATTGAATAAACTATTTTTTAAATTTTTTGATGAGCATACATGTTCATGTCACGCTATATAAAATGAAGAAACGGAAAAGATTGTGATTATTTAATGATGAATATGTCATTAATTTGACAAGTGAGATGTGATGTGGCCGGTGCTCTGAGGCGCGATAATGAACGTCTTAGCACTGGTATCGCTTTGCAGTAAGTACCATATTGATGTATAGTTTAAAAATACATTGCTTATTTTAAACTTTTGTTTAATTAAAATCAATAACAATTATTTCTTAAAAGTTCTTAACTCTAATGAAATATTGACACATTTGATGCATGTCGCTAATCATTTACAATTATTTTACATTTGAAGAAAATGGGTATATTATTATTAATTTACCTTGTTATTTATTTTTTATTCCACGATTTTTCCCGCAATTAGCACTGTAGGCAGTTGGTAGTAATAGTATTACATTTCCTCGAATAAAAATCGTACTTACACCTATCGCGCTTTCAGTCGCCCACTTGTGCCATAACTCGTAATAGTTCCATCATATAGTTTCAATAATTACTTACAATTTTAAAATATACATATTATTAAGTATTTATTAAACCATACACAAATTCAAATATTTTTATTCAAAATAAGAAGTTACAAGCTTCGTTTTTTGAATGGCAAACAATTTACCACCAGTTCACTAAAGTTACTGCCTCAGACCTAAGAAGAACTCGCGCAAGAAATTCACCGGGACCTGTGTTTCTTTTAATAGAGTTTACGTAACATTATTATAAGTGATACATTTGAAATAGCCTGGATCAAGCATTTAAATTCCCAAGGCGTGATATCATTTATAACATTGTTAATAATAACCTTTGACACACAAACGTCTTTGCACAACTTTTTTTTAAATCCTATCCTCGATCCTATCGTAAAAGCGTACACCCTGACCCATAAAAGAATTACGGACTCGATGCAATCAAGTTACAGGCGCACTCAGTTTAAGCCTATTTCTATTATTCATATTATGTACATCACCGATTTTAGTAAATTTATTAATATTTCTCCTAACATACATAATATTTTCAAAAATGTATTGAAATACAACGAGAACTAATCACTGCGTCTTACGTCATCTTACTCTGGGGTATTAGTGCAATCTTTGTCTTGCAGAAGGCAGCTATTCGCGCATATTGAATGGTAAACATTTTTGGAAACACGACGTTTTGAACATTTTACAGTAGTCCGTGGTCACGGGTAGACTGAGTGGATATTTGTCTGTCATTTGATATAATTAATATATCAAACTACCGCCATCGATTTCTTAATTGCCTTGCGTATTGAATTCTTGCAGAATGAGCTTACTGTGGCTGGTCCTCTGGTGTAGTGTGCTTGAGACTTTTTGAGAGTGGGTCTCAGGTGGTGGGGAGTTTCTGACCGTCTTCTCTGTTGAAATTAGGATGTTTTTGTATTTCAATAGCCCCGTGGATCCTTCTAGAGATATATCTATTCTTCTCAGCGTCTATGTGGAGTTGATCAAACTTGATGTAATGGTTGAATTTGTTCCATATATGCTCACATACAGCTGATTTTGATACATCCCCATTCTTGACATCGGAGATGTGTTCCTTCACTCTAACGCCGATGCTTTTCTTTGTTTGAACTATATATGATAAGCCACAGTCATGATCAAGTTTACATACACCTGCACATTGCAAAGGAGTCTTATATTTTATTGGTCTCAAGAATTGGCTCACTTTCTTATTAGGTTTGAATATAGTTTCAATAGAAGTTCTTCTTAAGATATTGCCGATCCTGTCTGTAACATCCTTCACATATGGTAAAAGTACCAGTTGCCTCTCAATTATGGGTGGCTTTTTGGTCTTCTGACAACGCTGGCGGGGAAATGGCAGCTTGTTCTGTTGAAGGGAAGTCTTCACCTGTCGAAGCTCGTTTAAATTGTTTAACGTTCAAAGAACGAAGCTTATAACTTCTTATTTTGAAAATATTGAATTTGAATTTAACCTTGCTTACTTACACGTACAAATACGTTTTCTACTTCCTGTTTCTATTATTTTAATATAGTAATTAAATTAAATTATACCCATCACAATGAAAAATTTAGCTAAGTCGCATTTTTTTTGCTTATTATGATAATTTATATTTCTTTTCCAGATATTCCATATATTTAGTTTTTTGTGCCAAAAAAAATATCTGCAAATCTTGAAATAATGCGGTCTTTTAATATTTCTTAAACTTTATGTGTTGTGGTTGGTGTGGTGTTAGGGTTGTTCATCACATCTTCTAGATCTTCAATTATAATATAATATTGTAAAATGCTCATCACCTTCTACAATTTCTATTATGGACGCATTTAATTATGTTTTATGGTTTATCTGGAGTACTTCTGTTCTGCATCGGGTGTGGAAGAATTCGAAATTAAATATAGCCTTTGTCCTACCCAGACCTAATAGAACGAAAATATATATTAATAAAAAAAACAATAGTCAGTTCACTAGTTTAGAAGATGTGCCCGTACAAACAGACAGACAGACAATTTTTAATCCCCCTATATTGTTTTTTCGTAAGTAAATTCAGTTTAC
This sequence comes from Eueides isabella, assembly GCA_019049475.1. Taxonomy (NCBI): domain Eukaryota; kingdom Metazoa; phylum Arthropoda; class Insecta; order Lepidoptera; family Nymphalidae; genus Eueides; species Eueides isabella. The sequence continues at coordinate 1,351,147 of CM032410.1, read as the reverse complement.
AGACTCGACTTTTTTACTGTTTTATTATAATATATATTTTTATAATATATAATCATATATGTTGTAGTTTATAATCTGTTTTAGTTAATGTTCCATTGTAAAGTTTAGTTTTTACAATTTTTTTATACTATATATTATTATATTTTATATTTTGTAAAAATATTATTATATTTTGTATGAAAGTGACAACATATCGCGGTTTTGCCTGCTTCAATTATACTATTTTATTTACTAACTAGCGACTTTACCCCGGCTTCGCCCACTTGATTTACACTCTTTTATTTAGTAATCATAATTATTTACATTATCAATTTTAAGATTAAGCAAATTCAGCTGAATTAATAAAGGAACTGTAGCTATTTTTTTAATTTAATATTTTAAATTGACGTTATTTTTAATAAAAAATATATTTAATAAAACATATACTAGATGTTAAGCGAAGATCGTCAAAATATAATAGTCAAAACTGCATTTAAATTTGGTTACCCGTTTCAGAGATAAACGCGTACAAACATACGGACAAACAGACAAACAGATTTTTTTTTAAAAAGAACTATTTTGTGCTAAAAAGTACTATATTAGTAAAGATCTAGAATTCTCTATTTAATATATATTTCATGTACAGACAGTCATGGGCTACAGATTTATTATAAGTAAAGATTTCACCTACTTTCCAGTTCTGCTAACGTTATATAGCTTTAAGACAATATCTCAACATGAAAAACTAAATTGAAAATTAAATAATTTTAGTTTTAGTAGTTTTTGTAGTTTTTACTATTATAGTGAAAACTTCATTTAAATCTGATAAGCCGTCTCTGAGAAACACAAACATTAACTTGAGTCTTATTATATAATAAAATATTTTCTATATATTTTTTATATACACACAATATAATTAATATACAGATAGTATCCTAATCTTCTCGATTTATTTTACGTATCATAATTGCATAGTGCTCATTGCGGTCAGTTTGTATCTTTAGGTCCTCGATAAAGTTTACCACCTGCGAGTGAAACAAAGGCCAACCATAACCTGCATATCTTGATTAGTTTAATTTCTAAATAATTTGTTTCAGCATTAACATCAGCGCATGAGATAACTCAGCTGCAGGTCCCGCTGTACGCGGACCCGCGGCGCGCCGCCGAGCTCAGCTGTCACTTCCGGATGGACGAGCAGAGACTGCACTCCGTCAAGTGGTACCGAGACATGCACGAGATATTTAGATACAGACCCTCGCAGAAGGTTAATTTCATCTATTTACTAGCTGTTACTCTGGAATATTCAACTAATCTGACTTTAGTATGTAAGATTGCAGACGTTGATAGACGATAATGTGTGAGAGTAGATTTGATGATGATAAGCATAATAGGTTTTTTTAAGTAAACTAGTAACCCGCTCGCGGCTTCGCCCTCTTGTATATCGTTCTAATAATATTATCACTTTTAAAACAATGTCTATCTATTGAAAAAAAAAATGACGTATTTACTTACGACGTACTTACTCGTCCCCTGTCATCAACTTCTTATAAAAACATCTTATAGAAATAAGTCTTATTAGCAATAGCTGAGTAAAATATTTTGCAATCTGTCTTCATTTAATGTTTGTTTTATTTAAATCGATTAAATAGTTAAAAAATACGTCAAGGCCAGGAGGGCATGTATGAAGAGATTGATGACAATGGACGAGGCGAAAGAGGTATGCCGAAACCGTAGCGTTTGACGCTTTGTTCGCTCTGCCTGTCCCGCTAGGGATTTAGCGTGAAGCTACAGCTAGTACAGACATGATCGGTTACAGATTTATTATAAATATAGATATAGTAACTAATTTACTAATTATATATAAAATAGCACAGCTTTTATATATAAATAGTAATTTAATTAATATAATATTTTTTTATATTGAGGCCTGTCGTGGCGCAGCGGCACAAGAGTGTGACTCTAACCGACAGGTTCTGGATTCGATCCCCAGTCGAGGAAATGAAATGTTTATTATTTTCAATTTAAATATTTAATGTTTCATTTTCTTCGCTCTGGTAACAAGGCAAAAGCGCGGTGTTGAGTTCCGCCACTCAACACGCAATGCCTCAATTTCCGCGGTAAGTGGGGAACAGAACGGAGTGTCTTAACACTAGGTTCCCGGGTTCCCTCTGCCTACCCTGCCTTGTGAGGGATACAGCGTGAAGCTGAGATTTTTTTCTTATCATATACCATAAAAGCATTTTATAGTGGTTTAGCTAAATTACTAATTATAATTATACGCTCTACTAAATTATTATTATCTCTCCAGGTTCCAATCCGGCTTTTCAATGTAACAGGTATAATGGTTCAAGACGGTAATTGCCAACTGGACTCGTGTGTGGTGCGCGTGATGCCACCACCGGCCGCTGCGAGAGCCGCGTACACTTGCGAAGTGTCCACTGAGGGCCCCAAGTTCCAAATCGCGAGACAAACTAAACATATGACTGTAGTCGGTAAGTCACATTGTTCATTATACATGGGTGGATTTAGGACTTACTTGGGGTCATTTACCCTTACCGGGTGCACCCATAAAAACGGACGGCTGCAAACTGATTCCAGTATCTGCTTTGGAGGGTATCTGTGTTCAAAGAGGTGCGGCTACTCGGACAGGAGTAAGGCAGACGGAAGCTTTAATTAGTGCCTTGGCGGCTGCTGTTCGCATGCTCAGAGGAATCTGAGCAACACGGGCCCTGGCAGTTCAAATTCCAGGGGACAGTCAGGTCGCAGCTGGAACTACGGGTCCGTTTGTTTGTCCTGGGTGCCGCGGGTACCGGAAGTTCCCAAAGCCCTTGTCCTGACACTTAAGGTTAGATTCGCGGTTGTAGTGGGCTGCAGAGGTCGGGCATGTCTCGTCTGCCTAGTACAGTTGTCAATGGACATCCGATTGTGCTGCCAGCAAGTTAGTGTCTTCATCGGCTTAAGGCGAAGGGTTGCCTGATGCACCTAGTGCGGTTTGGAGCGACCGATAGTGGCGGCCTAAGTAATGATTGGTTGTCAGGCAGTCCCCAGCGGGGTGAGTTGCTTGCATGCTGGATGACATGCGGGAGGTGAGCGAGCCTCACAGCTCCGGCACCTATCTGGAAAGTAAGGTAGCGTGATCAAAGACCGCATTCCATCTATTTGTCGCGTGGGGCGTGTGGTGAAATACAGTTTATATCAAACTCTAAGCATATACTTATTTAGATGGCAAAACAAATATTGAAAGCAATGAATTTGTTCACGGTTGTCTGCTGCAATTATTTATTTACTAATGTAGCAGTTGTGTCTAACAATATACTTTATGTTATTTTTTTGTTTGTTTATAAATCAATTGAAATAAGAGAAAGAGACCTATGTAAATAAGTGAAAGAGACCTGTGGTATTTTAGCTTATGACTTACTGTGCGGGTAAAAATTCGGCGGCAGGCACCAAGTCATTTCTCCAGAACTCTCCCCGTGATAAATACAGCAGTGAACGCACAACGAGGATACAAAAGGGTCTATATCGTACGCGGTCAAATAGTTCAAGCTGATACTGGGGTGCACCAGCCCAGAGATGAGAACAATACTCCACATTAGGCTAAACATAGGGCAGGACCCTATATATGGCCAAAACGGTGTTTTGGAGTGAAGTTCTGCCTCGCTCTGGTGATAACGATGATTTCTTCGAGGCTGACTTGGACTTGTGACTCAAATAACTGAGTAAATTATAATCATAAAATAATTATTCATTTACGAATTCCATGCCACTGTAGGCGGCTAGTTAGATATTGCGCTATTTATAAATAAATGATATAGATTATTTAAAATTTTTGTGGACATATTTTTTTAAAATATTTTAAGATTTTGGTTATGTATTATTTAAGTGTAACTTTGGCGTATAATTCTTTATTACATAACGAATTAGTGCATTTCCCTTCTTTTTAAGACACTAGGGGTTTTCAATTTTTTGAAGCATAGTTTATTATACATTCTACATTCAAAATTTCTTTTTCTCTCTCTCTCAGCTTCACGCTGTATCTCGCACGAGGCAGAGAAGGCAGAGAGAACCTCTGAACCTAGTGTTAAGACACTCCGTTCCACTTCTGTTCCCCACTTTCCACCGAATTTGAGGCATTGCGCGAGTAGCGGAACTTAACGCCGCGCTTTGCCTTATTACCAGAGCGACGAAATGAAACATTAAATATTTAAATTAAAAATATGAAATATTTCATTTCCTCGACCGGGGATCGAACCCAGAACCTGTCGGCTACAGTAACACGCTTGTGCCGCTGCGCTATGACAGGCCTCAAGGTGTACCGGGAACCTAATTTTAAAACATTCTGTTCCCATTCCCCTTCTGTCGAATTCTGGAGATAATGCGTGTAGAGTGGCGAAACTCAACGTCCCATTTTGCCTCTCTCTTAACCTGAGCGAGGAAAATATATATTATTTAATTTTCTTGAAATTGGACCCAAAATCACAAGGAGCGGCTGTTCCTACAGTTAGCATAGCTAGACTGATTTTTCTACAGTAGAAGTACATAGCTCCCAATAATAAATGCAAAATGTAAGCAAAAAAAAAAAATAATAACAGTTTTTTAAATCATTAATACTAGGTACAATTTATAACTTTGTGTTTCATTCCTATTTTTTTTTATTCAAGCAAAAGATAAAAAAGCTGGATATTTCGTAATAATTTCTGGATGCCCAAAGGCAATCTAACTCGTTATGAACTCGACACTCGTTAGTAAATTTGAAATAACATTTCTTATTAATTTTCGAACATTTTTAGTTTTACGGTGTACCCCGAAGACAAATAGGCAGAGGGAAACCGGAAACCTTTTGTTAAATTGTCTTCACGTTCCTATTAAGGCACTTCGGTTAAATTCCATTCCCAACTTCCGGAGGCACTTCCGCCTACGCTGTCAACTTTTATACTCAAGTCTATTTTCTTTGCAGCTATGCCGGACACGGACCCTACAATAACTGGTGTTCCCAATTCAGTGAGGGCCGGCGAGCAAATATTACTCAACTGCTCCTCCGACTACTCCCTGCCGCCCTCAGACATTACTTGGTATATTGACAAAGAAATTGTGAAGGTATGTGATTATTATTATTTTTGTATCACTAAATTTATATAAACGATGGTGTTGTAGTGATATTTGTTTTATTATATAAGTTTAATTATACCATTTGATATGAAAGCAATAAAAAACCAGTCAAGTCCAATTCCCGTACCCCGCTAGGGATACAGCGCGAAGCTAAATTAAGTTAAGTTCACAAAATATATATTAATAAATCATTTGAAACATCCACATAACTGTGAGGTACTCGATTCTCATTCAGTGCCCTCTGAGTCCGACACTCTGCCTATCACACATTACTTGATATTTTTTTAAATATGCTTTTATCACTGGGTAATAAATGTAAAGAATTTTCCACAACAAATATATTGATTATTTGTTACAAGTTTTACACTAGGATAGAAACTACGTAAATTACAAGACCAGTAACGGTTTAACACATTTTACACATTTAATTACGTCAAAACAATTGGGCATTGACCTCATCTTATGAATATTGCAATATAATGCATTTGCATACAAATTATACTAATATTATAAATGTAAAAGTTTGTATGCCATGTGATACCGGCTTAGATTAGGATCACCTGGTACTGATGGCTTTGGCCACTGCGTTTCGCATTAGATAATGCCGGACCCCGGTGCCCTTCCACCTTAAAGGACGGCAACGCTCCTGTAGCTCCTCTGGAGTTACTCGGGGCCGTGGGCGACGGTGATCACTTACCACTAGGTGACCCGTACGCTCGTTTGCCATCTTTTCCATAAAAAAAAATGTAAAAGTTTGTGAGGATGGCTGTTTGGTCCACTTTACCACAAGCAAAAATTATTCAATATTGGATACAGCTTATATATAAGAGTTATATAAAAGCTACAATTTATTTGACAAGGTATTTGCATAATTTGGCAATAATAGTAAAATATAAGCAGTCGTACATACTTACAAATGTACCATACTGTTTATATCGGAATTTTCTTTGATTACTGTGAAACATATTCCACTTTGCGTTTGAAAAAGTATGCAGTGCATATTAACAGAAAACGTATATTTTAAATGTAAATGTATGCAGCGTCACACACGATCGTGACGCCTGTAACTGACAGGTTGTAGGTTCGATCCCCACTCAAGGAAATGAAATATTTCATTTTCTTTTATTTAAATATTTAATGATTTCATTTCTTCGCTCTGGTACAAGGCAAAACGTGGCGTTGAGTTCCGCCACTCAACACGCAATGCCTGAAATTCGGCGGAAAGTGGGGAACGGAAGTGGAACGGAATGTCATATATATATTCTTTATTGCATGTAAAAAAAAAACAATAGGTGACATAATAATTTAAAGTAAGTTGACAAAGGCGGGCTTATCTCTAAAAGAAATCTCTTCCAGCCAACCAATGAAAGTGGAAGAGAGAGTCACGAGGTAAACAATCAATTAATGCAAGAAAGAGAAAAAAAAATAAAAAAGAAATAAATCATAAAAAAAATCACACATATATTTATATAAATATGTATACATATAGGTATACATATATACTAAACATACATACAATAATACATACATACACGAATACATACATACAATAATCATAAATATAAGATAGTAGATAAATATATAATTATATAAATACAAATTCGTATTGACGATGTAAATACTTCATGTATCAACACATGTTCATAACAAAAGAGGAAAAAAAATAAATAAATAAAGAAGTTAAGACGAAACACATAGGATCACTCGTTAACACGTTCGAGTAAATACTTTTTTATTTGGGATTTAAAGGATAATAAGGAAGGGCTTTTCTGAATAGTACTAGGCAGTTGGTTCCAAAGGGATGTGGCATATACGGAGAAGGATTTTTGGAAGAATTTGGTTTTGCTCAACGGTACGTCAAGCGACGGAACGACATTCGACCGTCTTGAGCGTGACGGAGGAGGAAGCAAGGTAAAGCGGGAACGCAGGTAAATAGGAAAGTTCAGGAAGTTGAGAATTTTAAAAAGAAATATCAAGTTGTGCATATCACGGCAAAGACGAATTGGAAGCCAGTTAAGTTGAGCTCGAAATTGAGAAACATGGTCATACTTACGCAAGCCATAAATAAAGCGTATAGCCAGATTTTGAAGTCGCTCTAACTTTTTAAGTAGCTCCTCGGTCACATCCAAATAACACACATCGGCATAGTCGAGGATTGGGAGCAGAAGACATTGCGCTAGCATAATTTTTGTTTTATGAGGGAGAAAGTATTGGAGACGCCTAAGAGAAAGAAAGGAGAAATGCATGCGCTTGCTAATTGCGTTGATGTGAGGTACCCATGAAAAGTTACAATCAATAACAAGGCCCAAATTTTTTTACTTTATCAAAATAGGGAATTATCACTCCTGAATAATAAATCGGAGGAACGGCATCCCAATTGATTTTAAATCTAATTCTGCAACTGCCAATTATAATAGCCTGAGATTTCTTCGGATTAATTAACAGCCCGAAAGATTCGGCCCAAGCTTGGATAGCAACCAGGTCGCTGTTTAACCCATCAATAGCCTCAGAAAGTTCATGTAAGTAACAGTGCCGATAAAGTTGCAAATCATCAGCATACAGGTGGAAGGGCGAAGTAATGACTCTCGAGATATTATTTATAAATATCGAAAAAAGAAGAGGGGAAAGAACGCCGCCTTGGGGGACGCCAGCAGTAAGCTCCCAGCCATGTAGAGGAATTGTCATTTGCTTTTATGCATTGCTGGTGACCAAAAAAGTAAGAGCGAAACCAGGTTATAGCTTCACAAGAGACATTAACTGCCCGAAGCGCGCCCAGAAGTATGTCAAGGTCAACAGAGTTGAAGGCACTGCTGAAATCCAGAAGTGTCATGACAGTGAGCTTGGTGTTATCCATAGCATATCGAATGTCCTCAGTAATATTCAGCAGTGCTCCAACTGTGCTGTGGTAAGGACGGAAACCGGACTGGAAAGGACATAGTAGATTGTTGGATGAGAGAAAGGAATAAAGTTGGTTATTGACTAGGGTTTCTAGGACCTTAGATAGAATAGGAAGGATAGATATGGGTCGGTAATCAGTGACAGTGGAAGGATTGGGAGCTTTAGGAAGTGGGATGACAAAAGCACATTTCCACTGTGATGGAAAGACGCGTCAGTACGCGTCAGTGAAAAAATTATTATGTGGGTGACCACTTTTGCAATACTCTCCAACACAGGGAGAATCATCTCAATGCTGAGATTATCGCTTCCGAAAGCTTTAGAGGAAATGGATTGAACACACTTCTTGACATCATCCTTGGAGACAGTTTTGAAAGAAAAGGAAACGGAGTCTCGTAGGTCGCTGTGCGCCAAAATTGCAAGGGTTTCAGATTTTAAAAGGGGATTTATGTTTAAAGGGGCTGTTGTAAAAAAAGAATTTAAAGTGTGAAGATCCACTGAGACTTGATAAGTCACATTAGTTTTACCCACTCCAAACGACTCCAAGAATCTCCAAACTTGAGCTTGACTGAGATTCTGAATAGTATTATGAAAATAGCGACGCTTGGCATTCCTACACATCCTGTTGCTGATGTTTCGCAACCTTTTATATGCACTGAGATTTTCAGGCGACGGAGATTTTTTGAGTCTTGCCTTGGCTCTGTCACGTTTAGCCATTGCGTTTCTAATATCATGTGTTAACCACGGAGCAGGCGCATGCTTCATGCGAACTGGTCTTACAGAGGCATGAATATTGTAAGTGTTAATCAATTCAGTAGTAAATGATTGTACCATAAAGTCAATATTGTCTGATGACATTATGGGAGACCAGTCGATGTTCTCCACATCTTCCCTTAAGCGTTCAAGATCCATATGCCTAAAATTGAAAAAGGATTTTGCCTCCAACTTTAGGAGGACGTAACTTATAGGAAAGGAAGATTAGGTCATGGAAAGAGAACGGAGCGTTCATTTGACCGTGAGAAATAACGAAATCGGGGTTAGAGACAGAGATAAGGTCAATTAGAGAAGGTCTACAGTTAGGAAAGTAATGGGTGGGGGAACGCATAGGAAGAGGGATAAGTTGAACGAATCATTCAAATCTCTTAGTGAAAGGGTTCTTCGATCACTCTTAAGCAAACAGGTATTTAAGTCGCCCATACATATTACATGGTCATAAAGGGGCCGTAGATTCCCAAGAACATTATCCAGGGTTGTAAAATAATTTACTTGGTCGTTTGGGGAGTACAAGACTCCAATAAGAACTTTTGTGTGACGTAATAATAGTTCTAAGAAGAGATACAGGCGATCTATGCGTTGGGTTGAGGAGAGGAATAAGACACGACACTAGCAGGAATGTGGTTGCGAAGGTAAATACCAACGCCACCGCCACCCCGCCCGATGCGGTCATTACGGAAAAATTGATAACCTGGAATGGAGTAGCTAGCAGATGAAAGGGATGGTTTTAACCAGGTCATACTAGGTTCCCATGTTCCCTATGTCTATCCTGCCATGTGCAGGATACAGCTGAATAAATATATACTTTTAACTTACCTTCCAAATTATGTATGTTTGTAGCGTAATGACTATTATTTATTTTGATTTTTTTTAGTTTCGATATACTCGTATATAAGATTCGAGTTGTTGGGTTCAATCACTACTTGACAAAAAAATAAATTTTCTTCGCTCTGATAAGGAGAAATGGGGTAACTGGAATATCTTAATGAGAACATAGTTTCTAAACACTGGGTTCCGGAATTCCAACTGTCTATCTTGCTGTGAGCGGGATAGGATGGGAAAAGAAAAAAAAATAATTTATTTGAAAATATATTATTTTATTTAGCATTTTTTGATGTCAATTATTATAATATTAAATAAAAAATAATATTCTTGTTGTATTTGTACAAACCAATATTTAAAATATATTTATTTTATTTTTTTCAGTTGAAAAAGTTTTCTTCGCTAACAGTATGGAAATATGGTTTATAGATCGTGCCTTTGGTTTTTAACAGTGAATCTTTAACGAAGACGCTAAGTTTATAATGTTATAGCATAGTCTTTGTACTTAAGAGATAGTGGTCCTGCAATTAACTTTAGTTTTCCTAATAGAATCAGGAATCCAATCTTACTAGATTAGATATATCAGTTATTGACAACAGAACTCAACCTAAAAACGATTTTAAAATAGAGCTACATAAATGCCTGTATGACATTCCCAATATCTGTGCTTGTCCTCCGTCTACTATGAGTAGAGTACCCACTACTAAATATCTGGGTGTTATGCTAGATCAACGACTGTCTTGGCACCCCCATATAGACTTCACTAGTTCGAGAATTCGGAAGCTTATTTGGATATTTAAAACTTTAAGACATGTAACTAATAAAAAACTACTAATCCAAATCTATGTGGCCTTAGCTCAATCGATACTGGGATACTGCATCTCAGTATGGGGTGGTGCATCTAAAATGAAATTCCTTCAATTGGAAAGAGTACAGAGATCTCTATTAAAGGTAATGTTTTTTAAGCCCTATAGATTCTCCACGGAGAAGATTTACAAATATTGCGAATTATTAACCGTTCGAAAATTATATATATATATATTACAAAGTACATTAAGAGTGCAAAGAATCACCTATTTAACAAATAACTCGCAAAGAAACAATAAAAGAAGAAATGTGACAGCATATATATCTCTCATGAGAACTAAATTTGGCAACAGTCAATTTACTAATCAGTCGAGATTTTTGTACAATAAAATAAACAAAATATTAAACATTAATCCTTTATCCACTTATCAATCTAAGAAAATACTAACTGCCTGGTTACTAACATTGAATTACGATGCTATAGAAAATTTAATGAAATAAAAATAGACGCACACTCACATATAGAATAATTTACACATACATACCCACACAAAAACACACATATATACACGCACGCACAAATGTCACACACTCACACAGTCTTTTGGCCCGTATTTTTTAATTTTTTTAGATTTTTTTGATTTTAGACTATTATTTAATATTAAGTTAGGTTAAAAATAATAATAATAAAAAGAAATCTATATAAAAGATTCTGTATTATTGTTGTCGTTATAAGAAAAGAAATTACTGTAATGATGTTTAATTCCTCAAATGTATGTAATGTTATGGAAGAGCGGGGCCTCCTTACACAAGTACTAGTGTTTGACTAGTTACTTACTAGGTTGGTCTCATTACTTCACATGTAGCTAATGAAAATGTGAAACTGAAATAAACATATTTTTATTTTTATTTTTTTATTTTTTATTGCGGCTGAACTTAGTCGGATTACCGACTTTGATGGCAATTGAAATACTTTACTGTCAGGGTTTTTCACTTGAAGCATCACGTTGCATTCTGCACCTGGGAGTTAAGTGTTAAGGCGCTCCAGTCACCAATGGAACACTTCCGTTCACATATTACATAATTTTTATATTTATCACTCTGAGTAAAATGTAACTAATGTCCTTTCTCACAATATTACATTTATAATATTAGTACGATTATTTTTATTTCACCAGTCTCGTAAAGCAAAATGATATCTCGAGTGAAATAGAAATACGCGACTGAAATGAAGATAGTGATATTAAAATGATATAAACTTTTCGTTTAGTAGTTGTGTTAGACAAATGTTCTTTTTTTTTACTGAAAGACACGACAAACGAGACGGCTTGTTGAATATTGGTATTTCTTGTAAAAGCTCAACTGCACTCTCACTCATTTGCCTCTTTACGAAAGCGAGTAAGTGAAAACATTAAATATTTTATTTCTTCAAGTTGGAATTGAATCCACAACCGGTCACGTTTACATTCACACGAGTGTGCCCCTGTGTCACGATAGGTCACTCCGCCTTAGTTGAGAAATGTATATATGATATGATAATTGCCTGTTCGAATCCTTATTTGTTTGTAATCTTGTGTCTTTTGGTTTTGGTATCCGGCTCTATGTATTCTCAACTTCACGCTGTATCCCGCACATGGCAGGGTAGGCAGAAGGAACTTGGGAACTTAGTGTTAAGACACTCCGTTTCCCACTTTCTGCCGAATTTGAGGCATTGCGTGATGAGTGGCGGAAAGAGATGGTGGAAGAAAAGCAAACATTAAATATTTAAATTGAAAATATTAAACATTTCATTTCCTCGAGTGGGGATCGAACCCACCATCTGTCGGTTATAGGCACACGCTTGTGCCATTGCGCCGGGACAGGCCAGATCAGGTTTACCTGATCGGGAAACAAATATAATAATAAATAATTAATAATTTCTCCAAAAAGGAATCGAACGCATAACCGTCGCGTTTACAGTCACACGTTTATTCTACTGAGCTGTGATGGCTAAGCGACACGACGACTAATTGTAATTAAACTTTTTTATTGTTCACGCTTTATCTCATAGTAGGGAATCTGGTAAGCAATTGTTAAGACAGTCAGTGTTAGTCCACGACCGCCTAGTTCTGGATCAAGTGGCGGAACTGTACGCCATGAATTATTTCAATACTAGAGCGAGACACTGAACATATTGAATAATTAATTTTGCCAAGCGAGGCTTCTATCCCACAACCGCCACGTTTCACCAAAGCACACATACTCATGCTTATATTAATTCAGTCTCATATATCTCCTTATCTCAATATAATACTGTCCCTAAAGAGCGAGCCCTGGCAGCGTCGCGAGCTGAGTGCGCCACAGGCCGGTGGTCTGCGCGCGTCCTGGCGCGTCTTAAGAGTGGTGGTACCGTCCGCGGCGAGTGGAGCTTTACGTGTACGATGCGAGTCTACCGTCCCCGTGGAGCCGCCGGTGGTGAGAGACGCGGCGGCGGTCGTCCCTGTGTACTCGAGGACGATGTTGTCCAAGTACGTGTCTAATAGAGGTATGTATGTATCGTTAAATTGTAAGTTACCGTAGCGTTTGACGCTCTGTTCTCTCTGCCTACCCCGCTAGGGATATAGCGTGAAGCTAAGTAAGTAAGTAAGTAAGTTAAATTGTAATTCTCTTTTAGAGCATTTTCGGTTATTTTAGTTGAGTAATTAATATGAAGTATTTAATTTTAGGTTGTTATAATGATAAAGGTTAATTAAATGTTTTAAAAGATGGAAATCATTTCATTATTACATATATACTTTTTTTGAATAAATATTAGTTTGATATATTTTTTTGTTAACAGATGTTAAATTAAATTGGGTATATTTGGAATTAGTTGGTCTGTGGTAGGACACATGTGTGCGACTGTATACACACTTATAAGTTCAATTCCGTCTCGGAGTTGTTAAATATTAAATATTTTCATTTCTTGGTTCTCGTTACGAAGCAAAGCGATATTTAACACGTAACGCCTTAAAAATTCGCCAGCGGGCTCACTATGGGCAATGGCGGGCCTTAGTAAAAGTTTCAAGATTCACTTTGCCGTATCTACATAATGTAAGGTTAATACAACAAGAGAAAACAATCCTTTTCAACAAGTAGTATTTTATATTTTTTTCTGACGTCAAATATGATGTTATGAACTCATATTATATTTTGATAAAATTTATAAAGTAGTAAAGTCTGAGTAATACTTTACTAACTTATATTTAAGTCTAACAGAATGATACCCTAGAAGAAGTAACAAATTAACTATGTCTTTTCATGATTAACTTTTCATGATTTATTACTTTAAATAATAAATTAAGATACGGGATACAGCGTGAAGCTGAGTATTCTTGAAAATTAATGATGTCAACGTGGCGCATACACGTCCTGGTCACACGTTTATGGACCTGCGTCATGGACAGACATGACGCAGGTCCATAAACGTGTGACCAGAAATGCGCCTGGTGGTGGGTTTGATCTACAGTCAAGGTTCCTCACTAAGCTTCACGCTGTATCCCGCACTTAGCAGGGTATGCAGAAGCAACTTGGGAACCTAGTGTTAAGACACTTCGTTCCACTTCCGTTCTTCACTTTCCGCCGAAATTGAGGCATTGCGTGTTGAGTGGCGGAACTCCACGCCGCGTTTTGCATTTTTTTACAATCAATTGTCAAGGAAATCAATTATTTAAAATGTTTTCCGTCTTGGTAATAAAACAAAGTGCAGAGTTCAGTTACGCATCGCATAAATACTTTAAATTCTATTATATCATTAAAAAAAATCCTTGTCTTTGTTTCAGGTATATTAGCTGAAAACAAAAGCTTTTTAATCGTTCTCATTTGGATTTTTACACAAATATCGAACTTATGAGGCTTGGTTTGAATACATTTGAAGTGATATTAGAATAAGGGTACATGAAGAACGGCCAGATGTAAGGATAATGAGAATAATCGATATTGAAACGATAATCGATACGTAAAACACCATAGTGGGGTTGTATGACAATTACTATCGTAATGAGATTTCAAAATCGATTGTATTTACTTTTATTTATAGAAACGAATAAATCAAATAATGCCACATTTCATACGGTTATTTATTAAAGTATTGTCAAAATGTATGTAATTATACTAAACTTAAATTTAAAAAGCGTATAAAAATTTTGAACGAAGCGGGATTTGAACCCGCGCCTCTTGAAAACCGTTCAAGTGCTCTGACCAACTAAGCCATTCGTTCTCACCAAGCTCCGTCGAAATTCTTATACGCTTGTTACCACTTATTTATGTTGTTAGCATCTCTGTAGGGAGATTTTTACAAATTTCCACTACTCAAAGACTCTTGCCAAACGATAATTCTTACGAGTTGTCTTTGGGTAGCGGAAATTTGTAAAAATCTCCCTACAGAGATGCTAACAACATAAATAAGTTGTAACAAGCGTATAAGAATTTCGACGGAGCTTGGTGAGAACGAATGGCTTAGTTGTTAAGAGCGCTTGGACGATTGCCAAGAGGCGCGGGTTCAAATCCCGCTTCGTTCAAATTTTTTATAGGCTTTTTAAAATTAAATTTAGTATTTTCTGTCCTAAGTGTGGAATAACACTTTTAAATAAATATTTAAAATAAATATATAAACGGGCATCACGTGATTAAATGGAGATTTCTGTAACAATTATATACGAGTATGTATAAAATCTGCCAAGAAAATAAACTACTTTATATATTTTTTTTACTTTATCATCAGAATGTATCTACAATATTTCCAATATTATATTAAATTGTACTCTCTGCTATAAGAAATAAGACAAGGGTCGTTTATGTATTTGTTTTTGTTAAGTTTCGAATGATTTAAAAAAAGACCGAAGCCGAGTTTGATTTAGCAGGCTTACACTCTAAGCCGAGATAATAAAATTATTATTTTTTGTTTATTTCAATAACTGCGGCCTGTCGTGTCGCAGCGGTACAAGCGTGTGACTGTAACCGATAGGTCGTGGGTTCGATCCCCAGTCGTGGATATGAAATATTTAATATTTTCAGTTTAAATATTTAATGTTTTTATTTCTTCGCTCTGGTACAAGGCAAAACGCAGCGTTGAGCTCCGCCACCCAACACACAATGCATCTAGTTCGGCGGAAAGTGGGGAACGGAAGTGGAATGGAGTGTTTTAACACTAGGTTCCCAAGTTCCCTTTGCTTACCATGAAATGTGCAGGATACAGCGTGTAGTTGAGTAATATATTTTTTTTAAATGTGTATAAATGTAGGTGTTAACTAATCTGTGGCTGTTTCACTTATGTAACGTCAATTCTTTGCATACAATTATTTTTTTAATGTAAAGTAAATCTACTTGTTTTATTTTGTAAATTAAAATTAAACGGGACACGTGAATAAATTATATATGAATGTACTTCATTTTATTTTCATCCTTTCAGTTTCCTATTGAAATAAATAGTTAACTGCTCAATTATATTTTGGCAGAGATCTGTCGTGGCACGGGGTTTCACAAGCGTATGACTATAACTGCGGCGGGTTGTGGATTCGATTCCCACTCGAGAAAATGAATTATTTAATGTTTTCATTTCTCCGCTTTGGTAACAAGACAAGCCGCGGCGTTGAGTTCCCCGCTCAAGGAAATGCCTGAAAGTCAGCAGAATGTAGGGAATGGAACAGAACGTCTTAACACTAGGTTTCCCAGTTCTCTCTGCCAACCTTGCCATTGTGCCGGATACAACGTGAGGCTAAAAGTTCCCAAGTTCCTTCTGCCTACCCTGCCGTGTACGGGATACAGAGTGAGTGAGTGTTGATTGTATGCAAGAAAATATGGTGGTTTTATACTTTTAGCTTCACGCTGTATCCCGCACTAGGCAGGGTAGGCAGAGGGAAAGGAAGTGAAACCTAGTGTTAAGACACTCCGTTCCACTTCCGTTCCCCACTTTCCGCCGAAATTTGAGGCATTGCGTGTTGAGTGGCGGAACTCAACGCCGCGCTTTGCCTTATTACCTTACTATACTTTTATCGCTATTTGTAGTAATGCTATAACTCATAGCTGTTATTGGCCCTTTTAGTTAAAACACAATTCTAACTGCTTTATCTCTATAAAAACTTAGTGCAATTAAAACAAATGAGATTTTAAAATACTTTGCCTTGTTACTAAAGAGAAGAAATGAAAATATTAAATTTCTTTGAAAACTCTACAGGTTGTAGGGCACAAGTCCCTGCATCACGAGAGGTCTTTTAGCTATTTATTCGGCAAAACTTCTTTAGTTTAATTTTTGGCATATAACAAATATAATTTGAATGAATACTTGTCATGGCGCCGGTAAGTGTGAGGAAAGAAATATGTAATATTTTCATCTTTACTCTGGCATCATTACAAAGCGCGGCGTTGAGTTCCGCCACTTACAACGCATTGTCACCAATATTCAGCGGGAAAGGAGGACGGAAGTCTCTTAATCGTAATATAGTATTTTAACACCAGGTTATCACATACCCTGTGTCTATTCTGCAGAAGAGGTGGAAACATTTATTGCCAGTGAAAACTAAAATAACATTAGCACAATCTCTGCTCTTACCCATACTTGACTATGCAGACTCCTGTTACTTGGATTTGTGACAACAATTGCTAAATAAGCTCGAACGTCTTCAAAACATGGTAATAAGATTCATCTTCGCATTGGGGAAATATGACCAAATTTCGCAATATCAAGTTCATCTTAAATGGTTGAGTATGAAACATCGACGCAATTATCACGCACTAATCTTATACTCTGTCCTGTATTTACCTTTAATTCCTTTCTACCTCAAACAAAGATTTAACTTCTTGGGTACCCATTCTCAATCATTAAATCTCCGTTCAAGATATGACAATGGAAGTTCCTCTTTGTCGGACCAAGTGCTACAGTGAATCGTTCACCGTAAAAACGGTGAAATTATGGAACGAGCTGCCGGACTTTATTAGACACTCTACTTCAATTGCAATTATTAAGCGACGCCTTAAAGAATATTATGTGTCATTATAATGTATTTATTTTAGTATTTTTTATGATATTAATTTAAATATATTTTTATCTAAATTTATATATGTATATGGGTATGTATGTGTTGGTATTTAAATTATATATATTTGTATGTACGCATTTATATATGTATGTAGGTATGTATGTGGTATATATGTATATTTGTATGCATGCATTTATGTATTTATGTGTATGTGTGTGTATTTATGTATGTGTATCTTACTTCAAGTATATTTAAAAAGAGGTTGCCTGTAAGAGAGCTCTTAGAGAGTGATAAGGCCGCCTTTGCACTTAATGTTAAACTTGTATCACTAAATTTGTATTTTAATTTTTTTGTGCAATAAAATATTTCTGAACTGAACTCTGCTTTGTGTAATACGGTTGGTTACATAAAACCTATATATGTATTGTAACATATTGCATTTTATTTTTTTTTTCGAATATTACATTTTTTTGTAATTAACTAATTGATTAAAAACAAGAAAATCAAATATTTAGTTATTTTTACTACATTTTTAAAAATGAATTTGTCATTATTTTTTTGTTTAAATTTTCAAGCTAACTTCCTTTCAAAAAAAAAAAGATATATTTTTTTATAAAGATAAACGTTGTTTTGCTTAGTAGAGATAACATAATTAAATTAAAATGTGTTTTAGAAAAACGTATATATACAGACATGACGCCATCACAGCGCAGCGACGCCAACACAATACTTTAAACACAACAGCTCATTTCTTCACTCTGGTACCGACAGCGGAGGAAAATACTTGCTTTAAATATATCAGTGGGTTATTTTTAATTAACCTTCCAGAATAATATACATATAATGTATATTAAGTTGTATAATTTGTATAATCTTGAATACTTTAAATCAGTCACTTTAAGAAAAACAATATCTTTTTGTAGAGTTCCGTATATAATATATATTTCCATTTATCTGACGATTGCGAGGAGGTATCAAGCTAAAATAGATGTAAAATCATTTATTATTTTTTTTAGCTTCACGCTGTATTCCGCACGAGGCAGGATAGGCAGAGGGAACCCGGGAACCTAGTGTAAAGACACTCCGTTCCACTTCCGTTCCCCAGTTTCCGCTGAATTTCAGACATTGCGTGTTAAGTGGCGGAAATCAACGCCGCGCCTTACGTTGTTACCAAAGCGAAGAAATGAAACATTAAATATTTAAAATTGAAAATATTAAATATTTCATTTCCTCGACTGGGGATCGAACCCAGAACCTGCCGGTTACAGTCACACTCTTGTGGCGCTGCGCCACGACACGCCCCATGTTTATACGAGTACAATGATACGTTTTAGCTTCACTCGAACAAAAACTTCAATATTCTCGTTTACATCTAGTATGTATATACTCGTACTTGTGTAAACGATCACGACCGCCTCACAACACTTAGTTTACTGCGCTTTTATATACGAGCACCTGCACTAAACTGTTATAGTAAGGTCGTGAAACTCTTCATGTATTTATGAATATAGCATTATTTGAATTTTAACCATATCTATTACTACATTTTGCTAAACTAGACTAAGAAAGTAATACGTAGTCGTACGAAAATAAGACGTATACGTAGTAAGAAAATTCTTCGGATTTCCTGGTGTTGTATTAAATTCAAATGTATCTTTTAAGTAAGGAGGAGCAGCAGAACTGTATAATACACAGTAGGAAAACGTAAATTCTGACAACAACGTATGGAGAGCCACCTGAGCTTTGGACGACACTGAGAAAAATATTTGCAGAGATAGATTTTGAATTCGCTCAAGTTAATTTGATGGTCCTCGGATAAATTAGTGAAGCTTGCATCTGCATAGTCAAGAATTGGTAGTTATAGAGAATTTGCGAGCATAATTTTGGTGGGTATTTCATTTTCATTGCCAAATTTTTTTTTTACTTAGATGGCTAATATGTACCGACCATTCAAAGTTAACTTAAAAGGCGACTGTTGCCGTCGCCGTTTAAGTTAACTTTGAAACCGTTCTATCTCAGATGGAGATATGTTATAGGAATAAAAAATGTCTTAGCAATATGTCATGGTCAACGTTATTAAAAACGTTGCTAAAATTATCCAAAAGCGTTAATACATTACATTTTTACAATACATTTTTTACTATCCATATCCCATCGTATATCGTCAGTAACTTTAACCTATTCGAAAGCATAAATGAAAAGGACTAAGGAGAGAGCTCGTACTAAGAAAGGAAGAATAGAGGTAGAAAACGTAACAGCTTAATTCAGCCTTGCCACCATTTCACTTTAATATAAATAAATGTTTAAAAAGAATATAGAGTTAAATGCTACAATGAGCGTTTATTCGTACATGTTTCACTGATTACTTTCATTTAAAAAAATCGGTAAACAGATTATTTAGTCATTTCCATCATTTTATAAGGTATTTTTATTTTCGTTATTCAAAATATTTATTAAGAGATTTAACGCTGCGATGCAAATACATATAACACGTTCATTCCCTGGTTTTATAAATGAACTGCTAATAATTTATATTTTTTAGTAGTTAGTAAGGATATAACAATCTCAAACAGATGAACTAAATTAGGCTATGCACGGGTAGCTTTAAGACACTCTGTTTGCGCCGCAATTTGTCTCGATGCTAAACTGAAAAATTGAAAATATTGAATATTTCATTCACTTTAATGGTATTCCTACCTACAACCGTCGCTTTTTCAAGCACACGCTTGTGCA
This sequence comes from Eueides isabella, assembly GCA_019049475.1. NCBI lineage: Eukaryota > Metazoa > Arthropoda > Insecta > Lepidoptera > Nymphalidae > Eueides > Eueides isabella. Next base: position 1,331,033 of record CM032410.1, on the reverse strand, counting down.
CCTGAGCTACGACGGTAATAAGGGATGAAATGATGAGTATAAGAATAATTCTGTTATTCAGTAAATTGATCTATGCACAAATGATATCAACTCGTATTAGTAAATTAGAATTTACGATTCGTTGACCATTCAAATTAGAATCAGATCAATATTCGTTTTGAATATAGGATAGAGACATATAGTCTATATAAGTTAGGTTTCAAAACACTCAATTGTTTAAACCTAACGTCAAGACTGAGTTATCCATGTCTACTCTACAACATAAATAAAATCATTATGCAGTTAAACTTAATTTTTTTTCGATGCATGTCGTGGAACAGAGACAAGCGTTCTAGTTTTGAAAAATATATAACATAATTAAAATATTAAAAAAAAATAAATTAAATAACAATTAAAATATATAACATAATTAGCTTCCAGAGTGAGTACCAACAGCATTTAATCCCACGCACTCTTATCATGGTAATATTCTTGAATTGAATAATATGCTTTCCCAACAATATATATTTAATTTTCACTTTAAATTTTTGAAGTGGCAAATCTAAAATCACGTCTTAAATTTTATTATCTTTTTAAAGACGAAAACTAGGATTGATCAGCTTGTTTTTACTTCTTGTATTGATATCATGTCTATCACTGTTCTTTAAGTAATTGTGAATATTTTTCCAAACAAGTATTATATTATTATATATGTCATTTTCTGGACGTTATTCTATTAATAGAACCTCCCCCAGGATCAGGGGCGTCAGTTGGAGGATCAAGATCCATCTTAAGTTAACCTAACCTAACCATAAAATATAACTAACCTAGTGTATAAATATGAAAAAATTAACACTGGAATAATAAATTCTCACTAGCACATGTGTCCACCAATACAAATTTAAGCGAAGTCATTTCCAGTCCGTGGTCACAGGTAGTCTGATTCATCCATCAGTTGACATAACTATTATACCAAACTTCATCCATCCGTCCATCCATCTTCATCCATCAGTTGACATAACTATTATACCAAGATTTCTTAATTGCCTCGGGTACTGCACTTGGTACTTGTAGAATAAGCTTACTGTATCTTGTCCATACATTAGGAGTCCCTGGTGGTTGAAAATTTTCAACCAAAAACCAACAATTTTAATGTCGGTCCCCGGTGCCCATCCACCTTGTAGAACAGTAACGCACCTGTAACACCTCTGGTAACACGGGGTCGTGGGCGGCGGTGATCACTTACCATCAGGTGACCCGTACGCGAATTTGGCGTGTCCTATCCATAAAAAAAACAAACCATCTTCTTTTTTAGTGATATTCCTATATTTATTTTTATATTTAATAGTTTCAATTTAAATATTTCATGTTTCGTTGGCGTTGAGTTCCGCCACTCAACACGCAATGCCTCAAATTCGGCGGAAAGTGGGGAACGAAGGTGGAACGGAGTGTCATAACACTAGGTTTCACTTCCGTTCCCTCTGCCTACCCTGCCTAGTGCGGGATACAGCGTGAAGCTGAACTGAACATCTTCTTTTTTTTTCTTAGAATGTTTTTGTATTTCAATAGCCGCGCGGATCATTCTAGGGATATGTCTGTTTCCTAGCGAGTATGTGGGATGTATGATCACACACTGCTGACACGTGGGGTTTCCAAAATAGTTTGACAATCAATATACACGATCCGGTTATTTTTTTTTTATTTAAAATATATAACGGCTTATTTTATGTTACAAAGTAATTTATTCTTATTTCTTTAAATCAGATTTAAGCGCTTATTCAATAATATTTCTTTGTAGTTTTTAATAAACTTATTTTTACCTGATGGTTACATTTCATCTTTGAATAAGTGCTTAGTTAATATATCTTTGAATGAACATAATATATGATTGTTGACTTAATTTGATAACTTTTTTTAATCACTCTCGAGTTATCTTTAATATTACGAACTCTGCCTGTAGGTACTCGTAAGGACTCATATAAGAAATAATCAAAACTTCACTTTAAACTCGTTTGATCATATTATATATATTAGCAACAAAGTTTAAGAACTCGACACTACTTTTAGTCCTCTCAGATTTCTTCGAAAATATATATGTTTGTGGAGAAAGATTATTACATTCAATAATTAAAAAAAACCCATATATATATATATATATATATATATATATATATATATATATATATATATATATATATATATATATATATATATATATATATATATATATATATATTTTAATAATATTTATATTTAAATTACTACGTATCATTAGTGTAAATTAAATACTTCTAACTTAAAGTGCTTTAAATTTTTAAACTTATTATAATTCTATTTTATAGTATTGTTTAAGCAATCTACTTTGTATTCTTCATTACATATTTATGATTAATTTTCTAATATATTTTTTATTTTTTCTGCACCTTTAAGTAAGCCCTTATTTCTTAGAATAAACAGTTATGGCTAAAGATAAATAAGACCATGTCGTACTCATCACCTGAAAAGAACAAACAAATATATACATAATTTGTCTGAACATGTAATCATGCATATACTTTTAGCAGAGAAGGCAGAGAGAACAGGTGACAAATCACGTCCTACGTTTTCCGTCAAAACTCAAGCCTTGAGTTTTAGTGGAGAGTGTAGAACGTGACATTATCCTGTCCGCTTTTTCCTGCCAGCAAGAATTTCCTGAACAGAGATTGATCATTTATTATGTTCTTATTTTAAATAAAGTGTGGCGTTTCATTTCTTAAATAATTACACAAAATTATACAATTTCGTGTCATACGACAATTTTTATTCTGCTTGTTCTAATTAAATAAATGATTAATTGTATAGTACCCGTATTTAAACTCCGCGCTTAGAGTTCAATTTCCACTTGTGTGCAATATTTTTATGGCCACGCTCTGGTATTAGGTAAAGCGCAGCGTTAAATTCCGCCCCTTAACACGCATCAAACACTCGACATAAAGTGGGGAGTAAAGTGTCTTAAAACTGGGTTCCTTCTGCCTTCATTGCTATATGCGGGAAAAGCGTGAAACATATATAAAAACAATAAAATATATTGACAGATCGAGTATACTATACCTTAATGAAGGTATTCAGGGTTATAGGAATGTAATTCAAGGACATCAAAGAGCAAGGACGTTGGGCTCTGAAAAAATAATTGTTAGAATTAAAATTATAATTATATTTCCATTATAGTCAATTAACCTCACCGATATCCATTTTATACATTGAAAGTAAACCTTTTCTTTTTTAAATCATTAATATAATAATATTCAATGAATCAATAAACAATTATTATATTAAAATATTTATGTTTACTAAACTTAAATTTAAAAAGCGTATAAAAATTTTGAACGAAGCAGGATTTGAACCCGCGCCTCTGGAATACCGTTCCAGCGCTCTGACCACTAAGCCATTCGTTCTCACCGAGCTCCGTCGAAATTCTTATACGCTTGTTACAACTTATTTTTGTTGTTAGCATCTCTGTAGGGAGATTTTTACAAATTTCCGCTACCCAAAGACAACTCATAAGAATTATCGTTTGGCAAGAGAGAATACTATTTACTTTAATATTTTTACTATGTTTTAAAGTGTTATTCCACACTTAGGACAGAAAATACTAATACTTTATACGCTTTTTAAATTTAAGTTTAGTATTTTCTGTCCTAAGTGTGGAATAACACTTTAAAACATAGTAAAAATATTTATGTTGGTTGAAACATACTTATATTTATGTACACGTTACATTTATTTTGTTTATTTATTTTATTTGTAACTATATAAAACCATCTACAGCTCTCTGAATTTAAATCATCATAAGGTTTATCGTAGCAAGTCCGTAATGAACCATTCTGAGGCGATCGTAATGGTTGCACATATTATCAAATGCCTCACGGCGAATCAAAGCTACAGAAGTAATACGGAATAGCTATATATACTCAGGTCTTGGTCTATTTAATCCAATTTCTTGAGTACTCATGTATCCAGTATATACTTTCTCAAAGAGCAATATAATTTAAGTTGTTACCTTAATATAATGAGACATATGCTCTTCTGATAACTAACGTCGCCTTGATACCACAAATGTTCGTAAGCAGCTTCTGCTATTCCATTACTCTATATAAATAAACGAGTTATAACAAAACAGTCACGCTAATAAAATTAAATACAGACAAATTAAATATAGGCTCTAAGTGTTATGTTATAGTACTTAACACCTGCTCTGCTGTACGTCAGCTAATAAGCCTTCATGCGGTTTTATCCCAGGTCGAATAATCCCGAAGGTCTGAAGTCCTAGAAGTCCTTATCGATCTACTAGGACTTAGCATTTTATTCTATTTAAAATGCCATAATAAAAATTATTACGAAAACATAATTCAAACACATTTTTACGTATTGTTAGAATGATCTTAAATCTAAAAATTTTTGGTTGAATTGGTCCTTGATTCTGGGAAGCGGGTAGGACAGTAAATACTTGTCTCTGTCGATAGATACTTTAGATATTTTTTCCGTACCAGCCAGAGTGACATGATTTAATTCGCCGGCACGAGCTCAAAGTACCGCGGGGGGTCATATAAGCCCGTTATGCAGCGAAAGTGTTAATACAAGTAAATATATAGAGTGGATAAACCCAAACCTCTTACTAAGAACAGCGGGTTCCAATCCCTCTACGTTCAAATTGTAATCAATTTCTAAGTAAGTATTTGTGTATGTGTACTTTCCAAAATGTCGATTATCACTTTTATAATTCCAAAAATAAATACATAGTGATAAAATAAAAATAAATATATAATTAGAAAAAATTATGACTGAAAATATAGATTTAAACATACCTCATTTCTAAGTAGCTCACTGTAATGACATAATATGTATATTAATGGTAAAATAACAGTTATTGCTAATACATTTCTCGCTAAATCACTTGGAGTATTTGAAACCTAAAAACAATAGAATAGTGAATTATAAAGATGCTAATTAACAATTCTAATTACCAGGTACATTCGTGTCCCATTTTATCTAAATGTAGACCGCCATATTAATAAACATTCTTATCTTTTTTTTATATATTCTACAAATAGCAAGGTATGGAGAAATAATCAGTGTTAAGATTCTTTTTTCTCTGCATTTCCTTTTTGTTTTATAGACTGAGCGGCTAATTGAGCGGTAGAACTCAAATGAACAATACCTCAAGTAAGAACCAAAACCATGATTATCATTGACAATCAGACGCAGTGCTGTTGAGCCACTAAAGCTTCAAAATATGTATTATTCATATAAATACATATAATTATATAGATACATAATAAGTACGAGTGCGATATATGTATACACACAATTGTGCTACACAACAAAGTTTTCTTTTCGTCATTTCACGAGCTATGCGCGGTAGGCGAATAAACATTTCGATTCCCGCCGTCCAAGAATTGAATTTGAGAAAATAGGTGAGTAGTGGTAATGCCATCAATATTTAATTCCTCTTAGTGAGAATTGACTGATGATATTGTGCTCTTCGCAAGTACATCAAAGCAACTAGAAAATATGCTAGTAGAATTAAACAAAGCGAGTCAAGTCATAGGTTTAGAAATGAACACTATAAAAACAAAAGTTTCTACAAATAGTCACCGAAATCCTGTAACGGTAAGCGATGCAAATATTGAATTCGTAGATGAATATATTTACCTAGGCAAACAAATATCTTTTAAGAAATCGAGGCATGAGGATGAAATAGAGCGTCGAATCAATATAACCTGGAAAAAATACTGGAGCTTAAAGGATATATTGAAATCAAAACTGCCTCTACATATGTAGAAAAAAGTCATAGATTCGCGCTTGCTACCATGTCTATCCTATGGCGCACAAACCTGGATATATACAGATAAAATAAAAAAGAAAATACGCTCCTTCCAGCGTGCCATGGAACGAAGCATCCTAGGAATCAGGCTGAGAGATAAACAAAGGAGCGAGAATATAAGAAAGAAAACCAAAATAATTGACGCAGTGGAGTACACACGAAACCTTAAATGGAATTGGGCAGGTCATGTAGCTCGGACAACAGACGATAGGTGGACAAAGCGCGTCACCAAGTGGATAGGTCCAAGCGGAAAAAGAAAGGTGGGAAAACCCAAAGACCGCTGGGTAGACGACATAATCAAAGTTGCCGGGAAAGAATGGATAGAGTTAGCACAAGACAGGAAAGTTTGGAAAAGTTTGGAGGAGGCCTGTACCCGAAAAGGGGCTATGTCTTGAACATGTTTTGATATAGTTTTATTTTTTCATAGTTTTGTATTTTTTTATTATCAAGTCATAGAAATAAAGGCTTATTATTATTATTATTATGTTTCTCGGCTTAAGTTCTCGGGTTCAAAACCGAACCCGGTCCTTTGGAAGGCTTGCGTGGGGACACAGGTCCAACACGTAGAGGCCCCTTCGAGAATATTAAAATAATTTGCTGTGACGCATTAGCCGGGATCCATCTCTGAATAACCAGAGGTAATTGCCCAGAGATGGTCTCCGGATAATGCGTAGAAACTATATAAAATATGAAAAACTAAATTGGGTCTATGGAATGTAGTTTGGATGGATCGGGAACTGGGCTATTGGAGGAGACTATCGGACGTCCGCCTTTTCAACGTCTCAAATTGAATGATTGACGGACGGTGACTCGCCTCCCACTAGATGGGCCCCCACAAAGCGGCGTAATGCCTCGGGCGCAACATCGGCGTGGTCGGCTAAGGGTGTAGAGAGGTGTGCACCGGTTTCACCATCACGAGAAACTCGTGAGCGGGTTTCCCCGTTATTACGCAGATTGAGCACTTCCACCCTTTCGAGCATATAGCTCTTGCGCTCCACTCTGCCGGCCAACAAAGGCAAGCCAGAGGCGGGGGATAGATTACAATTCCCCTCTGGAGGACTCAGGTCCGTGGGGTCGCCACTCCCCAACAGCTCGCCACAAGCTGCCCTGCGGGTTTATTATTATTATTATTAGTGAGAATTGAATCAACAATAAAACTGGTAAAATACTATGTAGTTTATTGTTTATTATTCTTCTTTTGATTCACGATGGCAACTATTATACAATATTATTATGTTAATTATATTTTTTCTCTTTAACATTTCATATTCCCATTTATTATAGAACACTGAGAAAAGGTACTTACAACACATGCAAAGAGAAGAAGCAGACTTCGAGCGTAGCACATGACAACATCATGAAGACTATTTTATTGAAAATATCATTCAGTAATTTCATTAATCTAAAACAAATTTATTTTTAAAACATAAATTAAAAAATCATTCACCAAAAGTTTAGTACCAGTTTGAACAGTAGGACAACGGAAACATGTCCTATATTAAAATATGCTGTAGTTTGCTTTTTTTTTGTGTCAAATGAACAACAAATATAAATTTGTATTTCTTTATAAAATATACAAAAAAATATATATTTTCGGATTTGTTTTGCTTTGCTTGTTTTCCTACAAATTCTAATTCTCTTCATTCATTTCATATTTGTAGCTCCATAGGAAGTACTCTGTAAGTTTCCTCTAGGCAGCTAACTTGTTTTTATTTATCGTTCGAGGGTTCTTTACTATATTTTTCTTTAACTGTAGTAGGAAAGTGTAGCATTCTTCTGTTGTCTTGATACATTTTTCTCTGTAGTCGTTCATGTTGTTTGTTATTTTTATGACGCATCAAATTTTATACAAATTTCAGAAAAATAAATGTTCAAAGCATCTAAGTAAGCTCTTTACAACACATTGATCTAATAGTTTGATTTATGCTCCAAGGGACCGTAGAATTCAACTCTTAACTCACTCTCTTAACTCAGCTTCACGCTGTATCCTGCACATGGCATGGTAGGCAGAGGGAACTTGGGAACCTAGTGTTAAGACACTCCGTTCGACTTCCGTTCTCCACTTTCCGCCAAATGTAAGGCATTGCATGTTGAGTGTTCATTTCCTCGAGTGGGGATCGAACCCACAACCTGTCGGTTACAGTCACACGCTTACGCCGCTGCGCCACGACATACCTCGAGAATTCAATATTTGATATTTTAGCTTATTTGTTTCGATCGAAACGAATAATCGCTCAAATATATTTATTTTAACCGCACTAATGCGTAATAAATACTAAACCATATATTAGATAAGTATTTGTAGTGTTTGTGTTAAGCTATAACTATAGTGATATCTATACACTGTCTTGAGCTTACGGTGTGGTGGGGCGTGCAACGTTTTTACTACGCTAGCCACCGGCGGGAGCGGACGTGCCGCCTGCGCACATCGTTACTTGTCGAGCCAGTGCTTGAAGAGTATACAAAGGAGTACACAGCAAGTGGCGACGACGATAAAGGTCAGTCAGATTTTACTAATAAAAAAAAGGAATTGATGAAATACATAGCCGATATTGATATTGATAGCGATTTTAGATAAGTGAATTATAAGCATACGAATTCTGTTGAAATCTCAGTGAGATATCTACTTAAACATACCAAAAGAATAAATTAAATTAAAGAGAACAAAGTATTATTTATGTAGGTAGGAATTTTAAGAATTCGTAACTTTATAACAAATGTCATGAATAAAGTTTAAGCAGATTAAAACTATTTACTTACATTTGGATGGCATTAAATTAATCATACATAGGTAATAGGTAAAATATAAAATTTACTAACTATTTAGTAAAAGATCTATTGCTACTTGACGTTCGTTAAATTACACTTGTTGCCATTCGAATATTAATGTTTTATGTGTAAGTGGGTACCTAGATACCAAAAAAATATTGATAAGGACTGGAAGTTACTGTGATTGATCCTATTTAATTTAGTATTGGCATTAAATGCCCCATTTAATAGGAAGTACTTGGTACAAATGTATCCTCATTAAATTGAAAGCTCTTGGTACAAATGTTTTTTTTTTTTTTCACGCTGTATCCCGCACTAGGCAGGGTAGGCAGAGGGAACGGAAGTGAAACCCCCTCCACTTTCCGCCGAATTTGAGGCATTGCGTGTTGAGTGGCGGAACTCAAAGCCGCGCTTTGCCTTATTACCAGAGCGAAGAAATTAAACATTAAATATTTAAATTAAAAATATTAAATATTTCATTTCCTCGACTGGGGATTGAACCCAGAACCTGTCGGTTACAGTCACACTCTACGGTACAAATGTACCCTCATTAAATTGGAAATAAATTATACAAAGTAAGTAATTACTGAGCCTACAACCGAAGGTGTCCCCGCTTATTGGGGAAATTTACTTTTAATTTCAGGTCGTCCCTACACACCCATCACGATGTCTAACAACTTACCATCATTAGAAAAACTTGATTTAGAAGGCGACAATGCTTCTTTAGGACAGCGATGGGCAAAATGGAAACGTTCCTTAAACATTTACTTAGAAGCAACGGATATTACGACACCAATAAAGAAAAGAGCGACACTACTATTGCTTGGCGGATTGAACCTGCAAGAAATATTCTATAACTTACCTGGGGTTAATATAGGACTGAGTAATGATAACCAGAGCTTGCATTTTTTGAACAGCTATTGGTGGATGTCGGGGCTTTAGTTGGGAGAATGTACCCTTTACCGGTGCTGGTCACTGGCGACTTCAATGCCAAATCTACTGTATGGGGGTCACCAAGGACTGATGCGCGGGGTGAGGCTCTGGAAGAGTGGGCGGTAGGCCTGGGTTTGGCAGTCCTTAACAGAGGGACTGAAAATACATGTGTGCGTAGAGAAGGTGGATCGATTGTCGATGTTGCTTTTGCTTCTGTTCCCCTAGCGCGCCGAGTCTCAGAGTGGAGAGTCGTTGATACAGAAACCCTATTAGACCATCGATACATACGATTCCAGGTGGCCACGTCGCAACCCGCATCGGGTAGGATAATTGTAGGTGGTAGTCGAAGGTGGGTGTTAGGTCGGCTGAATATAGAGGTCGCCAAAGAGGCCGCCATAGTAGAAGCCTGGGTGCGGGGTTCACGAACCCCAGTAGACGCAAATGTCGAGGCCACGAAGTTTGAAGAGTCACTTACGCGGGTCTGTGACGCCTCTATGCCAAGAGCTAAGCCATATGCGCCGAGCCGTTGGGTGTACTGGTGGCGAGCGGAGCTGAGCGAATTACGTCACGCATGTCTTCGCGCACGTAGGCTCTTCTCTCGTTCTCGAAGAAGAAGGATTAGAAACAGAGAAGTAGAGGACGTGCTTTACGAACGCTATCAATCCGCACGCCAGGCCCTTCAAGTGGGCATAAGTGAAGCAAAAGAAGCATCGTGGGTTGAATGGCTTGATTCGCTTAACAGGGATCCGTGGGGTAGACCCTATAAAGCTGTAAAAGCGAAGCTTAGGGCATGGAATCCGCCAGCTACTACAACCCTGCAGCCTCAGTTCTTACAGGAAGTGGTCGAAGAGTTATTTCCCGAAGGGATGTGTGGCACCCACCACAAATGGTTTTGGCCACTGATCGGAGCGACCTGGCTGAGATTCCACCGGTGACTGAGGCGGAAATGCAGGTAGCAGTGCGAAAGCTTCAAGCAAAAAAGACAGCCCCAGGTCTAGACGGTGTGCCAGGGCGTTTATTGGCAATAGTACTCAGAGAGATTGGAGAGTGGGCGAGAGAGCTCTTCACTTTATGCCTTACCCGTGGGACATTTCCAGGTCGTGGAAGACGGGAAAGCTTGTGCTTCTCAAGAAAGAAGGTAGGCCGGCGGAAGTGCCCTCGGCGTATCGCCCAATTATATTGCTGAATGAAGTGAGCAAGCTCTTTGAGCGAGTGCTTGCTGCTCACCTCGTGCAGTCCATGTCACCAGGACTGCACAAAACGCAGTTTGGGTTTCGCCAGGGTCGATCAACTATCGAAGCGATTGAGCGGGTAAAAAAGTTAGCAGAGAAGGCGGTTTCTCGAGGCGGCGTGTTACTGGCGGTATCTTTGGATATCTCTAATGCGTTTAACACCCTGCCCTGGGAAACAATCATGGTGGCGTTACAGTATCACAACGTGCCACTGTATATTCGAAACTTGGTTGCAGACTACTTTGCAGATCGGGAAATCACCTATCTTACGAGGCACGGCGATTGGGCCAGATGGAGAATGTCATGTGGAGTTCCGCAGGGGTCTGTTCTTGGGCCCCTCTTGTGGAACATCGGCTATGACTGGGTGCTACGAGGAGTCAATACTCGGGGTGTCAGCGTAACGTGCCATGCTGATGACACCCTGGTTACGGCCCGTGGCATTGACTACCGCGAGGCAGCTTTGTTGGTTACAGTTAGCGTGGCGCAAGTAGTGCAGCGTATTAGGGCACTGGGCTTAGAAGTGGCGCTGCATAAGTCGGAAGCCACGACATTTCATGGACCGCATAAAGGACCTCCTCAAAACAGTCACAGTCCATAACTGTCGGGTCAAGTATGAGGTATCTTGGTCTTGTCTTCGACAGTAAATGGGCCTTTCATGAGCACTTCCGGCGCTTGGCCCCGAGGTTGATGGCTACTGCCGGAAGTCTGGGCAGAATTCTTCCCAATGTTGATGGGCCTGGCGGTGCGTACCGGCGCTTGTACGTGAATGTGGTACGCTCCATGGCACTGTACGGTGCTCCCATATGGGCAGGCACTCTCAGTCGCCAAACTGCGGCTCTACTGCGACGTCCGCAGCGGACCATGGCACAGCGAGTGGCTCGGGCGTACCGGACGGTGTCTTTTGAGGGGGCATGCGTGTTGGCTGGCATGCCGCCTTGGGACCTCGAAGCCGAGGCTCTCGCGGCAGTGTATAGGCGCCGTGTTTTTGCGAGGAATGAGGACGGAGATGACCCGCCACCGCGAGTAATCGAGATGTGGCGAGCAAACGCGAGCGCGGAAGTTCTACAGGTGTGGATGGAGAGGTGTGGTAACCCAGGAGCTAGTCATGAGCTAGTGACTGCGATCCGGCCCATACTCAGGGAATGGGTTGGTCGTAAGTTTGGACCTCTCACATATCGCCTGACACAGTTGCTGACTGGGCACGGATGCTTTGGACGGTATCTGTGTCGGGTGGTACGTAGAGAACCAACAGCGACGTGTCATCACTGTGAAGAAGGAGCGGAAGACTCGGCGCGGCACACTCGCCAAGTCTGTGCTGCTTGGGAAAACCACCGCGCCGTTTTAACCGCGGTCATAGGGCCTGACCTCTCGTTGCCGATGTTAGTTCGGGCTATGGTCAGTGGTGAGCACGAGTGGAAGGCCGTCACGATATTCGCAGAGTCCGTGATGGCGGCTAAAGAGTCGGCGGAGAGAGTGAGGGAGTGCGACATAAACTCACACTCTATGCGCCGAGGAAGAGGGGGTCGACGACGTCGAGCGTATGTGGCCTCACTGCCACCATAATAACTACTAGAACGTCGTCGATGAATGGACCTCTGGGCGGTGGACGGGTATTTCTTCTGCCCACTTAGAGGCCAGTGCTGGTGCGTGCCTTTTGTGCTCTTGGGCGACACTAAGCGGAGAGAGGGGGATGCATCAAGTTGCTTCCCCGGGAGAGAATCCGTCTGTGGATAGCTGCTGACGGGGTTGCGCGTGGCGCTTCTCATATCCCGTGACCTCGTCCTCATTGCAGAGTAGAGCAACACCCCGGATGGTTTAGCGGGTCGGGCTACTTCCTTCTGAAGTAGTGTCTTTTAGGCTGTCTCCTTCAGGGACAGTTGTCCCAACCCCGCATAGCCTTCTCAAGTCACAATATATTTGAAATAGCTATATAGAAACTAAATGATTATTTGACTCCTAAACAGAGCAAGGAAAGGCACGTTTTCCGCCTAATCAGACAGGAAGAGGGAGAAATGTTTGAAATGTTCGTTGTTAGTTTCAAGGATTAAGGAATCAAGCGGAAAAATGCCAATTTGATAAACCTGAAGAACATTTGATAGACCAAGTTACAGAGAAATGTTTATCGACGGTTTTAAGAAAAAAAAATTGACAATTGGAGAGGTTAGATAAGATAATTACGGAAGCTAACACGTTAGAAGTGGTTAGTAGACAATTAGAAAAGTATGGACAACAGAATACAAAACCATAACCTTAATGCTATTCTTCTTACCACTAGGAATAAAAATATTTCAAGATTTGAAACCAAAAAATACAAAACTAGTCCGGATAAAGGGTGCAGCAGATGTGGTAATTCTAAGCACGCCTCAAATGATAAGAATTGTCCAGCAATAGGAAAAACTTGTCATTTTTGCGGGAAATTGGGTCACTTCCGACAATATTGCAAGTCACAACTAGACAGAAAGAGAAAAATAGAAGAAAGTAATATACAAAAAGAAGAAAGACTATCAAAACAATGGAAGAAACGGAAGGAAGTTAATAATGTTACAGATTAAGAAGTCGATTACGTTTTTAATGTTAACAATGATGCGAATATAGATTGTGATGTCGGAGGTATAAAAACAAAGATGTTGATTGACTCTGGATCAAAATATAATCTAATAACGGATCAAACATGGAAAATGTTAAAAGCGGAAGGAGTGACATGTACAAGCATCAATAAAAAACCTGGAAAAACGCTTTTAGCATACGGCAGTAAGACACCGCTAAAAGTTTTAGGGTCAGGCGCGAATGGGTCTAGACACTTACTAGGAAAAGATAGCGCCATAAATTTAGGTGTCCTTAGACTAGGTGTTGACGTCAACCATGTTAAAAATGAACCGTTCCCAAAATTTAAAAATGTTTTGGTACATATTCCTATAGATGATTCGCTAAAGCCTGTTTCTCAGCCATATCGGCGTACACCTATACCAATTGAAGAAAAGATTGAAACAAAAATCAAGAAACTATTAGAAAGTGACATAATAGAATAAGTTCATGAACTATCGAAATGGATATCTCCAATAGTACCCATATTAAAAGATAATGGAGAATTACGCCTATGTATAGATATGAGACGTGCCAATTTGGCCATTATGCGTGAGAACCATCCATTACCTTCGATGGAACACCTTTTGCCAAGAATTAGAAAAGCCAAATACTTTACCAAATTGGATATTAAGAAAGCGTTCCATCATCAGTAAAAATTTACCTTTCAGGTAAAAAAAAGATAAACTCCCAGTTGCTATAAACATCTAAATACAATAGAAGGAAACATTTACAATCGGCAGGTACAAAAAAGGGATAACGTTCTAGGTAAGTGCTGCCGCTCCGGCGTTGTACTTTCAAGCAGACTTAAACGGAGGTTTTTTTTTTTCAATTTCTAACTGTGTATAACCTCTTAAGTATTATACTAAACTACCGCCAAACGATTTCTTAATTGCGAGGGATACTGCCCTGGATTCTTGCAGGTTGAGTTGAATATATATTTGTATAGTGGGTTTGAGACTACAAAGTTTTTATATATGTAGCAGGCATAAATTATTTTAAACACCTTAGTAGTAGTAGTAGTTAGTAATCTACAAATTTACTTACGTAGGTTACTTTAGCCACTATTTTAATGTCAAATCCCTAATCGTACTCACCTGTGTACGCAAACAAATTTTCAAGTTTTATATAATCACGAAGGTGTGCATACCGCCAGTATTTCAGCCACATTGGCTCCATTGCCACTATTATATTCAAATGACTATCTTAACTCTTCCATCTGCCTACCATCCGGGGTAAAGCGTGAGCTTATAAGAAAGTGCAAAATAGCATCCCAATCTCCTATTGACCGCACAATTTACGTTAAAAGTTGTACAGAATTTGATAATAATGAATCTTGATCGTAATATTGACGATTTTCATCATAATTATGTCTACTCACCCAATAAGTTTCCGATGATGTTTTATAATATTGTTAATTGCACTCGTGGGTTCATTATGAACACGTTCGTTCAGCAATGGTTGATTGTTTATTGGATTCATATTTTTTAAATTTTCTCGGACTATGTAGAATGCAGTGCTGAGGTGAGCGCACAAGGTGATAATCAACATTTCTAATCCGACATACATGTACGCTAGACACGCAACTGAAATGCACTGGTAATTTAAAAATGTCAGTTTGAAATTATTAATTCTAGTAAAGCCATACACGCCTTGGATTATCGCCAAAAATGGGTAACGGAAGTATCTTCTTAGAAACGAAGTCTTATTACTAAGTGCCCCTTGCCTACTCTGATACGTGCGGGATATGGCGTGAAGTTAGAGAAAATTGTGTCAATTTATAGTTTTATTTATACGTATATACAAAAATCTGTCACCTATTACATTCATTGCTTTTTTATCACGCTCTGTCCCTGTTGGCTTATTGGTTGGCTTACTTTTTTTAAGTCTCTCTCAAGAGCGATTTTGGTTAACTTATTAACATTTTTAGTTTCGTTTAACGATCTGGACTTTTATGCTAGAGTAGGTACTTAGGAAGGTAAGTGAGATTTTTTGAAAAACTAAGATTGAATTGAAAGATTAGAGAGTTTCGCCACTCAACACGCAATGCCTTAAATTCGGCAGAAAGTAGGGAACGGAAGTGGAATGTCTTAACACTAGGTTCCCAAGTTCCCTCTGTCTACCCTGCCATATGACAATATGAAGCTGAAAAAGATAAAAAAAACTTTTTTTTTTACTTAAAACTATGATCTGAATATGAGCGAGTTTTTTATAATTCCACACTAAGTTCACTATTACGCTATCTATGCTTCATTCTTTCTTATATATACAGGGTGGTTTAGGATAAAATATAATATTGTCACAAAATATATAAATTCTAGAACCGCCACATATTAATAATACATATCATTTGCGCGATTATAAAAATTTATTTACAATTACATTTTTATGTGATTCACCAGCGAATATTTCAGTATATCACCTGTGTATGTTTGATGCAAATATATAATAATGTAGAGAAACCAGTTGTCTGCATGGTTCAAAATAGATCCGAAAGCCAGCAATAGCTCCGTATTTTGATGAAGAACAAACTTTCGTACTAATGTGATAAACAACGATGTCGTCAAATTTATCCATAGACTAAAGAAGAATAAAATTATACTTTTTTATAGTTTATTAAAACTACTTAATTTTCTTAGACTGATTATTTAAGTAACTTTTTTTCATTATTACTCGTATGATGTGCTTTGTACAGTGGTTTTCTGTACACCATTAATGTACCTTTGTTATCTTGCTCCAGTTTTTGAACCACTTGTTCCTATTCCGCTTTTAAATTATTATTTACAAAGTTATATGAAATAATCAGTAAAAATAATAACAAAATATCTTGTACTGACCTCCTTGACCCTTTGTAAGAATTTTTACAAAGCGATTTTGGTTTTCAATTTGAGTATTAGTTAAATTATTTGTTTTCCACATCAGACCAAGGCTTACAATCAAATTTTGAATGTTTGTTTTGTGATATAAAACTATACTAAATTTTACAAATCCTAAGATAAAAAATAGAAAATTTCATGTGGGCGTAGGATACAACGTAGAGCATTCATACCGCTCTAAAGTGCGTTAAAATAAGCGGGAAATGTTAAATATTGTTTTCGTTATAAATAGAATAAATTAAAATATATTTCAGTGTACTTGAATAAAATACCTTGAAACAAAATAATAGAGCACGAAAGCAAGTAGGACAACTCAGGTATTTGTAAGTCATTTTGAATCTGCCTTATTAAATAAGCAGTTATTGAAACAAATTGAATGCTTATAAACAACATATTCATGAGAAAACGCCAATATTTTTTAAAAAATGGAACTTTGTCATTAAAAAAATTAAAATGATTAAATTGAATTAAATAAAAACATATAAAATAAGTTTTTTTAAATTCTTCCGGAAGTTCAGAAAATTCAACCATCTTCGATGCGTCGTAAATTCACAACACTTGCTTTTATCTGAAAATTGTTTTTCGATTTTCAGAACAGTAACGGTATTTTTATATAGTATATTGTTAGTTAAATGTATTTTGATTTATATTGTAATATCTGCAACAATGTTAAATAATACAAACATGTGGATATTTATTAATTATAGTGACGAAAAATGTTTAATCAAGGTAAGCCAACGTCTCTGCCTACATTATCATGTGCGGAATACAGAGTGAAGTGGAAAAAAAGTCATTTAATCCGTTCACCGGGAAGCAAATTTGACTTATAAACATGAAATTAGCATAGAACCATCGCTTCGCGAGTTTGAGTGGCTCTTGATTTTTATTTAAAAAAATATAATTTTTTAAAAGTTATTTGGCCTACGCGCCATTTTGTGGATTTTATTGCATAGCCTTTTAAAGTATCACTTTTTCAATAAAAACAACAATTTAGTAATAGCTTAGATCCCACTACAAAAACTGCAGGACTCGGTTATTTTGGTAGTAAGTAGTATTATGAAAACAGAATACATTACACCATGGTTGCCAGGATAAATTCTGTCGTTATCACCTTCAATTTAATTTATGATAATGATTTCTGATTTTAAATTTTACTCGATAATGATACATTTCAATTAGCAAAAATTATTTAATTCTTGGGCATAATCCTAATAAAAAAAATGATCGGAATTGTTCATACTGAATAAATCAAAGAAAAAAAGCTAAGAATGTGAAAACAGCGTTAATTAAAGCTTTAAAAACTCTGTCTGGAGTATGGTGGAGTGAACACCCTTACACTGCATCATAACATTGCTAAAATTCGTAATCATATTGACGACGGGATATTTACTCTAGACCCCTTCAATAAAGTCGCTACTGTAAAAGTTAATAGAATTCTGTACAAATGCGATTTTTTTTAGGTTAAATGAAATCTTCTGCCACCGACGTATTGCAGGTGGAGTGTGTAGATCCACCTTTTCAAAACCGTCGTTAATCCTTGTTTGAATGATTTGTTGATAAAATGTTACAATTTCCTTCCTATTCATTGTGGTCTAAGCTGTCAGAGTTAGTCAACCCTAACCCGCATGGTAAGCCGCTTTTCTACTTTCTTATTAGTTCTTATAAATTACGTTTCTGCCTCTACGTTTCTGCTTTACGTCTTTATGTTGATTGATACAATAAACTTAAAATTCCTAAAAAACTATAATGTTGAGCTCAAAAGATGCAATAAAATCCCCTAACTCCAAATCTTATATACCTATAAATCATTGACTAAAAAAATGGCGCTTCAATCACTTAGCCTTTCAACAGTCGACTTTATATAGGAATAACTTTGTAATGAGTCAAAATGCTCTTGTATGTATTTATTATATGCCTACGAAAACGCAGCAATGAGATGAAGAAGCATTTCTTGCGAATCCTTGTAGATATGAGAATTTAACCCTAATTCCTAGATGAATATCAAGCACACTTTACATTTCTGGCACCAGAGAGCGGCAAATACTTTACCGCGTCTATAGCTGTCAAGTGTCATTGCATTCTTGTGATTCGTTCAAATAAGTTCGAAAACATTTTCACTTTTTGTAAAAGAGTATCTTCTAGATAAAATCTTATTGGATTTTTTATCTAAGAGTGTGTATGTGTGTTAAAGTGATTGTCTTTAGAAAACACAGCAGTGTATATAGTTAGAAATAGGGAGCAGTTGTTGTTAGGTTGTAAACAGGGAGCAGTCTGCCCGTGCGTGTTGTCAGCAATGACAACACGCACGGGCAGACTCGACCGGGTCATTACAACCCCCGGCACTTAATACCGGCGTAAAGTAGTGGCTTCGGCCCCTGCGTTTCGCATTGGGTAATGTCGGGCCCCAGTGCCCATCCACCATATAGACCGGCAACGCTCCTGTAGCTCCTCTGGTGCTACACGGGGCCGTGGGCGGCGGATGATCACTAACCATCACTTGACCCGAGCGCTCGTTTGCCGTGTCTTCTCCATAAAAAAAAATGATAGAGGGTGAGGAGCAGGCTGATTTTGTTACTTCGGATGGAGAACAAGTACATTCCATAAGCTCTGAGGCACAGGATAACAGCACCTCCTCGGACTTGGAGTTTGAGGAAAGCACTGTTTCGCCTTTGCCTAGTAAACGCCCACGTTACACGTCGCGTAGGTACAGGTCGAGACATGTCGAGACCGATCCGAGTGTTGATGTTTTTAATGTCACAAATGTTTTACATTTCTACGTAATTAAACCAATCTTCTTCATATCACAATAAGACAAACTCATGTCAAGTTGGTAATGTTGTACCCAGTAGATATTAGTTTTAATAATTCTCAACAGTTCATGAATGAAAATAATTTCTTACGTTACCCACTCAACCGGAGTCATTGACTATTAATCCATTAATACCAACATTGATACTAAGAAGATTATCCCACTAGTGAGAGGATCAGTTTGAGGAATTAAATAAAGTACAACAATTTAATTCTCCGGCATGGAATTGTAGTAGATGTATTACATTGCCCACTCGAAAGGTTCTATCTATAACCAATTATTTGATGTTAATACATGTATTAAACCAAGACAGTTGCTCGCTAAGACAACTTCAAAGTCTGTTGGGTAAGTTGAATTTTGCAAACCTTACAGCGTCTCAGGGGCATCTGCATTGTCGAAGAGCCCAAATTTTTCTAAGAGCTTTTACTCACAGAAATCAAAACCGGTCATTGACTGCTGTAGTGCAAGAGGACTTCCGGTGGTGGTTCCAACCCCACTATGCAAGAGGCAGCTTACTCACTTCCGTACAACAGACGCAGCGAATGCGGACTGGGAAGTGAGTTTGAACAGCAAGTATCTCTCGGGGAGATGGGGTGCAAACCAAATAAACTGGTACTCCAGTATAAAACAGATATATGCTGTCTTTCCTGTAATAAATTCAATTGTTACAGAAAGCCAATATTCTAGTTCAAACAGAGAGCAGGACTAGTTCAAACAGGCAGCAGGTCACTCAAATTGCTGGGTTAACAACTTCTCAAATGGAATTAATTTGTCAACTAGACATCCAAATGACAGCATTCTACCTACAAGGGCACCTATACAGCATTGCAGTTTGCCTTTCAAAGGGAAGGTCAGTACCCGAGTGGCGTCTTTTACCACCTGTCACAGAAGTAATATTTTCAAGGTGGGGTATTCCCGAGGTAGACCTCTTTGTGACAAGAGAAACTGCTGTTGTCCCAGAGTATGTGATAATAAGCTATAGAGATGGCTTAGCTTAGTGATAGCACCACAATGGACCTAGTGCTTCTGGTTCTCAGACTTTCAGTCTCGCGCTCTTACACCTCCCCTACTGATAGCAAATCTAGAGGAGATGAGGTGCTGATAGACTGGATAACAGGCATGTGCCCTCCACGGGTAGAGAAGCTGAATCTTCAAGCTTGAAAAGTTGGGGAGAATGAGAGCTTTTGAAAGAGAGCTGACCTCCTTCCACTTTGTCACATATAATGCTCCATTATGAAGGTGGAGAAGCTGAGCTAGGTCATATAATATAAATAGTATACAGCCAGAGGGTTTGACATGTAGCTAGGTTTTTAACCAATCTTTTTTACAGGATTGTCGTTTAATACTATAATGCTTTGCAAGTCGGCTATTTCGACATTCTGACAGGATACAGTTAAGAATCTGTCAGAGATCTTTTGTATACAACAAGTTATAGAAGCTGTTATCTAGGCCACAACCCGTTAGATTGCCCACATTGGGCATAAATATCTTGTTTGGGTGGCAAAAAATCATGGGATTGTTGAAATAATCTGTTTAATCAAAGTAGAACGTCTGCTATAATTCTTCTACTAGCTTCCGGTAGAAGACTACATGACCTCACTCTTTGAGAACTTGGTGAGGATGGGTTTGAAGAGACAAAAGACTCATTGACTTTCTGACCTAGCTATGGTTCAAGGTATGAATACAGGATCATACTGACAGTCAGGTGGACTCCTTTCTAAACATCAAAACCGTAATATTTGTCCTGTTAAAATGTTAAAAATCTAATTAAGAATTCGAAAATTAGACTTGGTCAGGATAGCAGTGTTAAGTTGCTATTTATCTCTACTACAGGAGTGGTCAGACCAGCATCCAGAGCAATGATTGCAGGTTAGGTAAGTAAGAAGTAATTTAAATAAGCTGGGATTGATGCCTCACGAGGTATAATTAGGTCTGCTGTATATACAGATCATCTCGGTTTTTGGTTAGATATAAGGCCAGTACAAGTAATATTAGATAAGGGAAGTTGGAGATCTCTTTCTAGAGAACTCTTTCTAAATATTATTATAAAGAGGTGAATAATAATCACTTGCTGAAATAGCAGTAGATTCTTTTTATAATGTTTTTTAAACAGTACTACTTTACTGTGATAAATTTCTAATTAAACCTGAGTATGACATAATTATATATTCTAGAATAGAAATAGTCATTTAGTATAATTTCATTTATTTTAATATTTGAATCTATTATTACACTGATTATTTAACTTAAGATTTAAACTTTCTGTTCTTTTGGATATTAAAATAACAAAAAAAAAAGAAGAAGGTTAAAACTGAATAATTGCTTAGACTTTTAATTTAGAAAAATCTTATTTTTGCGTCTGTTATGTTATCAATTAAGATTATTGTTGAGTTTTGTTTTTGTTGAATGACTTAGTGGTTAAAGTTTTATGGTAATATATGAGTCGTTGATTTGTTTTCATTTTTATATATATTACATTTTTTAAATTAATAAAATATGTAGATATATTAAGTTTTTGTTCACATTACATTCTTGTTTTTAGCATTTCTGATCACCAGCAGATATCAAACAGGTCTTCATCTCATTGCTGTGTTTTCGTAGGCATATAATATGACTGTTTTGCATTACAACAAAACAGGTATTGTATATTAAGAAAACACAGCAATGAAACAAGGGGCAATGACACTTGACAGCTATAGACACGGTAAAGTATTTGCCGCTCTCTGGTGCCAGAAATGTAAGGTATGCTTGATATTAATCTAGGAATTAGGGTTAAATTCTCATATCTACAAGGATTCGCAAGAAATGCTTCTTCATCTCATTGCTGTGTTTTCTTAACATATAATACCAGTTTTGTTGTAATGCAAAACAGTCATATTATATTAGAAAATAAAAAAAATATATATACTAAATGTTACTTACATAGGATAAGTTTTTTTTTAAATTTATGTATAAGTTACTTTATGCTCTTCATATGTTTATAGACTGAATAGAAATTAAGTAATGGTACCTTTTAAATATTAAAAAAACACCCCGCCTTAAACGATTATGTTAATCACTAAGCCAATACTAATTACTTTTGAATTGATAATGTTAACCCTTAAGATAGCCCATAACGAATTACATCACTCGTTAAGACAATAATGGTGTAAAAATATATTTGTTTTAAAAAAATATGCATGTATGTGTGATCTATCTATCCATCAAGATATCCACCCGTCCAACCGCCCGTCTCGATCCACCCATCCATACCTACCTAATAACCTACCTACGTACTGCCGTCCTGCCTGTCTGCCATCCTTCCTTCCTGTCTGCCTGCCTGCCCACCTGCCTACATAACTGCCTATCTATCTAGTTTTATTATTTTTATTTGTCAACGCGTTAGAAGTTATACTTCTTTGGGGTAAGAAGGTAAAAATCTTTTTAAACATTAAATATGACAATAAATATGCAAGTAATATGTAAAAATAATTATTATAATTCATAATCACAGTAAATTATTATAATAAATTATAATTTTATTTGGGAAAATAAATATTTATGTATATTTATAGGTATATATTTTATTCGGACTGAAACAAAATACGCGTGGTAGATTCAAACACACTTGAATAAATAAATATCGTGAATACAGTTGACAATTCTCACGCAAACAACCACAACTAAGCGGTGGGTTAAGTAAACCAGAAGTTTATCGGTTAGTCGAACCTAGCGGAAGCCGTATTACCGATCATTAATCAATAGGTGATCCTTCAGATAAACCAAGGGTTACCTGGTTTTAATGCTCTCTCTGAATTTTGAGAGCAGGGAGGTGATAGGATTAAAACTGTAGCTAGTTGGGTCGACACCATCGCCTTTATGCGGGATTGGGTGGATAAGAACACTCTTCCACGGGTTTGGAATTACGCCGACTGAGTAAGAGTGCCGGGATAGATGCGTTAGCACCAATGTTAGCACTGAAGCACGTGAGCGGAGCACTAATGGAGAGATTTTATATGGCCCGCTCGACTAGCGGAAGTCTAACAAAGATAGAGCTAGCCTAACAGTTATTTGACTGAATAGAATGTAGTAATGTAGTAAATAGTAGTAGAGCTTTGACACTGTGGGACGATCGGCGGCGTTATTCATCGATCATCCATAAGCAAGTTGAGGCAATGAGAATGCTCACCAAATTGGCTTTTTTGCCGTATGGACCAAGATGTAATTTTCTGCGCGTAGTGGCGGAAGTGAAGGCTCGCTAATGTTGCCAAGTGAAACCTTTGTGAGGGCCCAAAACTGAGAAGTTTGGGACAACTAGCTCTGAAGTTTTTCGCCAATTTTAGCGATATACCTTGCTCTGGTGCTTTGCTACTTGAAGTGCCTAGAGGCTAGATTTTTTTTTTTAAGTTTTCACCTTCGGATTCTAAGTGATTAGTGCCTCGGTCCAGATTAGAAAGACTTCTTCCTCTTCTCTGCTGACCTACGTCAGTGACAGCAGTAGTACAAGCACAAAACTCTTTAGAAGAGAAGAAAACCCGCCCCCAGTGATGTGTGAAATGTAGATGCAGTGAACAAACTAAGCTGAAAAACGAATGAGCCACTCAATATGCTTACTTTTATTTACGGCAATGAAGAAGAAATAAAAAGTATCCATGAAATAAAATAATCCCGTGATGCGTGGCAGACATACAGCCGATCCACTAAATTGATTCGCCAGTGTAAAAGGTGCCTATGGGCATAAGCAAAAGTATAATGTGTCAAGTGTACTGGTAAATATTCTAGCAAAGATTGTAACAAAACCCTCAACAGAAAAACCAAAATACGTACACTGCGGGGAACTACAACCTGCTAATTACAGAAGCTGAATCATTCAGCAGAAAATTATTATTATTATTAAAAAAACTTCAACGACGCAGCAATAGCAAGAGCTAGAGAGCGTTAGATTTGACAGAGGATGACTGAGAGCATTCGCCTTGTTTGCCTTGTACATGCCGCGGTATACCCTTCCCAGAATTCGACAGTTTGTAGACTCAGGAATATGTATTCAGCATCTCTGATGCTGGAATACATATAATAGTTGCATTGACGGAGATATTATCCCCCTATACTCATAGGTACTGGCTCTCTCTAAAAGTAGGGCGCCGGAGCCCGGCATTAAATAATGCGAAACGTAGAAGCTAAAGTCACTGCGACAAAAAATTGAAAATGGTAGTAGCGAAACTCGTATGCTTTAAGGGTTGAAGTAAAGCATAATGTATATTTCTCACAGAATGTCACGCGATATTAGAAGTGTTAATTACAATAAATAATCATATCGTGCCGTGGGACTTTGTATGATACATAGTTATGGGTTGAGGTGAATGAAATAAGATATTTAAATCTATACAATAAGTCTGTAACTGACCACTGTCTGTACATGGAAGATATATTAAAACACCTTATAAGGGACGTTTTTAATATAATAGGTTCCAAAATGGTGTTTTTATTTTTTTTCTGTTTGTCTGTTCATTTGTACGCGCTAATCTCAAGAAGTAGAATTAAATGCAATTTTTAGTGTTATATTTTGGTAAACTCTCTTCAATATTTAGTGTTTATTTTATTTTAATTTATTTAAAAGTTTAAATAATAATTTGAAATGTATAGATATTGTCTTATCAGTGATAATATTATTGAGACAAAAAAAAGTTGAATTTAGTTTTACTTACTAGTAGTGTAAGTCATGGGCGAGTAAGAACCTGATTGTTTCTAACAAAGCAACAGCCTCACCAGTAAACATAGATGATTCGGGAGGACATTTCAATTGAAATATAATTATGAAATGTTGGTATCCAGCGTGCTGCACCAACACAGCTTTCCTTTGAAAGCTTTAACGCATCTGTAAATGTAAGGATATGATTCGATCAATTTTCATTTACTATGGATTGAAACTTTGTTTTGATGTCAGCAGCTCCCTTAGTCAGACCGAGACTTGTTATGATAGAAGAATGATGTACTGCCTTATAAGGCGTACAGAATAAAGGTTTAGAATGATAGCACGTATGGACTGCCCGTCCATCTTGGCTCTGGCGTGACTTGGTATACTACTCGTACTTTGTCGCTGGCTAATCTCGATCGATCTTTGCATAATTAATTAATTAATTATTTATTTTATTATAAATTTGATTAAGACCTATTCACATGTTGCTGAACTGTCATTACATTGGGTTGGAGCAGTGAAAGTGTTAATGAATTATAAGTTTATTAATGTTATTGCATAAGGGATCCCTTAAGTCCTACACCTGAGATCACAAGTCCCAGGAACTGCTCCAACCTTCAATGTAAGATCATGAATTCGATGAAGTATTAAGGATCACTTAACCTTATTCATATAATTAAATTGTGTATACACATTTACGCCGTGTGATTCCGGCTTAGAATAGGATCACCCTGGTACTGACGGTGTCGTAAGAGGCGACTAAAGTACGTGTGGGAGAGTCACGTTGTCAGCAATGCCAACTCGCATGGGCAGACTCGACCGGTTCATTACCACCCCCGGCATTTAATACTGGCGTTAAGTAGTGGCTTCGGTCACTGCGTTTCGTATTGGGTAATGCCGGGCCCCGGTGCCCATCCACCTTATAGACCGGCAACGCATCTGTAGCTCCTCTGGTGCTACACGGGGCCGTGGGCGGCGGTGATCACGGTACAGGTGACCCGTACGCTCGTTTGCCGTGTCTTTCCATAAAAAAAAATACAGTTTAACATTGCCTTAGTTATATCTACCGTTATGTCTGTCAGTTATATGATTACCGTCAGCTATAGCCGCACCTAATTTTCTTCTATTTGTTGGATTTGCATATTAAGCCTAAAGACTCGTTTTCTTTTATCCACCGTACTATAAGTACTGGACAATACTAGCCGCATTCTATGCTCTATAATGATGCAATCTATAATTTGACAGCCAGTACATAGAAGTTGTTCTCCAACCGGGAGTGACTGACAACCATTGTGCTTACTAAATAAATATAATATAATTAATATATACTTTTTACAGATTTAATCCAGCGTGTTATTACACGGATTGGCGACGCACATCTTTCAGATTCATTCATCTTAAGATTTGTTAGGGCCTGTCATGGCGCGGGGCACGAGCGGGCGACTATGAACGCGTACGTTTGTGGGTTCGAAAATGAAATATACAACATTTTCATTTTTTCACTCTGGTAACGAAGCAAATTGGTATTTGTACGTATAATGTACATAGATTTCTTATAGGTCTTTATAAAAAAAACCAGTAAATGCGAAAAAATAACATATTGGAGCTATCTCCTTTCAAAAAGGTTTAATTAAATTAAAATTAGTAAAATTAAAGTATTTCGGTTAATCATGTGCCTAATTATAGTGTTCACTCTAACAGCTTGATTGAGGTCACGCGCTAACACAAACAACGAAAAGGAAGTTTATCAAAATAGTATGAAAAGCAAAATTATCTAACTAACACTTTATAATGTTTATTTTGCAAAAGTTTAAGAGCGATTAAGATTATTTAGTTTATGTGTTTCGAGTTTTGGTAGGCCAGATAGCCTCAACCTTTTATAAAGATAATTAGGGTTAAGTATAGCGAGTCATGTACCAATCCCAATATTGAAAAAGCTTCTAGTCTAAGAACTTTATTACAACTAAGATCTATGATTTTTGCGATTATTACATATTTTAAATGAAACCATTCGCTTATAATGATTTTTACTACAATTCAATACAAAATTGTTGTTACAATATTTTAATAAGCTTTCAATTCAAATGTTGAATTATGTTGATTTGTTTAATAAACGAGCACTATGTACCACCTCAACGATTCAACGAAGTCGGCCTCGATCTCAGGCTGGAGGAGATTATGACGCTATAAAGTAAACTTTAGAACCATCGGCGCGTACCACTGATGGACACCTCACTATACATTGATTTTCGTATTAAATTGTACCTGCATTGTTCAGAACATACTATTCTTACTTATTTTAGCATATTAAAAATATTCATTATTTTATAGTAACACATAGCAGACTGGACATAGAATTATACCTTATTTTAAATGAAACAATTTTAAAGGGAATAATCGCGTATATAGACCTGTCTCAGTCTACCCGTGACCACGGGCTACTGTAAAGTGTTCGAAACAATTCCAGGTTTTCAAAAATGTTTAAAAACCAATATACGCCGTTGAAAATTGTTTTATTAAAGACGTTAAACAATCGTGAAAATCATAGATATTATTTAGTAGAAACTAATTTTTCATTCTAATTCTCCAATTTCCATCCGAATTCATCACATTTTATAATACCTCGTTACCAGAGCGACGAAATTGCTGAAAAAAAGAATTATATTCGTCCTTCTGCACGTTTTTCATGAATAGGGGTAATATATGAGGGGTATTGTTATATGTAGATCTTTGTGTACATACACAATAATATTAGAAATGTGTTCGTTAATCTATTAGATGTTATAGATATCAAAACATGTGTAATTTATGATCTTTGCCAGTAATGTAATTAATTGGCTAAAGCAAAACAATGAAGAAAAAACGCGTATTTGCGTATTTTCTCTTTGCGTTACAAATATATCTGTCTCGCTTCCCTGATTGATGACTCCGGAGATTGCTCGTCAGTATACCGTTTGCGGAGGATGTACGGATTATTAAGTACTGCCCGAGGGTGAATAGTGCGCAAATTGATGAAAACATCCTAAAACTATAGATTGACGTATGAAAAGATCGTTGTTAACCTTAATTTACAGTTGTTATGATGTAGACCTTTGTGATTGATTTTACGCCACGTCCAAATAAATGTAGTTTATAGTATTCCATACATCACGTTTGTAGACTAAAAAATCTAAACAAAAAAGAACGTGAGGCCTGTCGTGGCGCAGCGGCATAAGCGTGTGACTGTAACCGACACGTTCTGGGTTCGATCCCCACTCGAGGAAATGAAATATTTAATATTTTCAATATTAAATATTGAATATTTCATTTCTTCGCTCTGGTACAAGGCAAAACGCGGCGTTGAGTTTCGCCACTGAACACGCATGCCTCAAATTCGGCGGAGAGTGGGGAACGGAAGTTCCCAAGTTTCCTCTGCCTACCCTGCCATGTGCGGGATACAGCGTGAAGCTGAGTAAAAAAGAACGTACAACCTTTGCAGGATGAAATTAAAATCTATGTACAGTCAGCGGATTAGGTCCGGGCTTTTTTTTATTAATCCTAAGCTGTATGAATGAAGCAGCTCTCAATCTAGTTCGCACCATCGCATCACATCGGCGTGTTCCTATAGTATTCTATATATGTTTTAAATTGGTATGGAGGGATTAAAAACGAAATGAAAAACATGGGCGGATTTGTTCAAGCTTTTCATTTATATAATATTACTGTATCATTTAAGATATTTAAATCATATTTTATTAAGCTTAGGTAATAAGAAAAATATTGCATTTGTAGTATTGTGTCTTTATTATATGTCTCAGCTAAAAAGTTATTAGCTTAGCTTATTTGAGATAGAAAAATATTTAATATATTGACCTTAACTCTGAGAGACGGACAGTCCGACATTAAAGTGATCCCATAAGGGTTCTGCCATGACTTAAGCTACGGAACTGTCAAGCATAAGGAACTTGGGAACCTAGTGCCAGGACACCCCGTTGCACCGTTGCTCCTATGATTTGGTAAATTTACCTTCTGCCAAGTTTGACTCAGTACTCAACGCCGCGTTATACCTTGTTTCTTGTGAAAGAAATTATTTCGAAGAAATGAAAATAGTAAATTTATATTTTTATTTAGACATATTAAATATTTCGGATACAGAATGAAACGACAAGTAATTAGTATGTACCTGGATGACCGCGCTTAGCGCAGTGGTTATATTTAATTATGTTTTTGGAGATTATATTTGAATACAACTTAAATAAAAAAAATGGGTCAGTCGCGGCGCCGTGGCATACGTGTACGATTGTAAGCGCGACAGGTTGTCGGTTCGATTCCCGCTCGAGTAAATGAAATACTTAATATATCCAGTTCTTCGCTCTAATAACAAGGCAAAGTGTGGTGTTGAGTATTCTAAGACAGCCTGATTTTCCACCGTAGTTGCTACAACTTGGTAAATTTACTTTCTTATTCTAATGACACCTTACAGCAATTATTCATTGCTTGAATACACGAACAATGTTTTCTAAAAATGAAACCTAGTTAGGTCGATTTATAGCCTTTTTCAATTCGTTGGAGCCATTTCCGAGATTCAGATTATCTTTATAAAAGCTTTGCTTATTTAAAGATATATGATAAACAATTTTTAATCTCTAATAGAGACAGGTGGTTTATTTTTGTTTACTAATAGGGTGATAAGTAAATATATTCGTTATCTCAAATGCAAAATAATATGCTGATATACATCGTGCGTTGAATATTGTCCCTCATATCGCAGTTACAGCGTAAAATAGTATTATAATTGCCATTTTGACACTTAAAAAGTTATATTAAATATCGCGATAAGAGACGGACATCACTAACGCCCGATGTTAATAATCAATCTCAATCCATAAACAGCAACCATAGATTGACTAGCAATCCATTTTTTGAGTAAAGCTGTAATATTGTCATGTGTCCGTAAAAGTATCTTCTACAAGGTAAAGGTCACTTTTAAACACATTATACAAACAAACGATATACTCGCACATAAATACGTTCGTAATAAAGTTCGGAAAGTGCTAATTTCGGTTTCTATTTTCTAGAAATTATGGAGATTCTCTGCACCAATTGGTGCTAAAATAACCTACCCCATAATGCTTTATGAATTATGCATATTTGTATGTATAAAGAGCATATATATAATACAATAAGTAAGTGCTGCTGAAATTTAATAAATTAGTAACTTTCCTTTAGTAATTGCCACAATTGATCAAACTAACAAATATTCAATTACAATGTGAGTATTATCCTTTTATAAAGATTTCTTTTTAGCTATAAACATTATACACATACAGTAAATTAATTACTTTTCTTGCCGAATGTGGTGAAAATAATAAATAGCCTACGTGTGAAAAGATAAGTCACAGAACCCATTTCCATCATTTTATACATTTTTGTCTGTTTGTCTGTTTATATCTTTGTTTGTGCGCACATTACGTAAAATCTACGAATTCAATGCAAATAATGTTTATATACAAAAATTATACGCAAGTTGAGGTATAATTTAGTTTTTGTTTCATCGAAATCGGTTCACTCAAAAGATATGATTAATTTAGTGAGTTCAAGAAGTAAAATATTACGTTACGCAATTATAAAATAATATATATATATATATATATATATATATATATATATATATATATATATATATATATATATATATATATATATATATATATATATATATATATATATTATATATATATATATATATATATATATATATATATATATATATATATATATATATATATATATATATATATATATATATATATATATATATATATATATATATATATATATATATATATATATATATATATATATATATATATATATATATATATATATATATATATATATATATATATATATATATATATATATATATATATGCCGGTAACAGAGTTAACGGTGCCTTAGCTGCATTGTTGAGACGGCGAAACGTCAGCATAGCTGCGCGTTTGGCCGTACACAATGCAGTGTTGGTATCGACACTGTTATACGGCAGCGAAACGTGGGAATTACAGAAGAAGAATGTAAGAAAGATGATTGCTGTAGAGATGCGATCTCTTCGTCGGATATGCGGAGTCAGTTTATCTGATCGCATGTCCAATGAAGAAATACACAGAATGGCAGGTACTAGCGTGGATGTCACAGTGAGAATGAAGAAGAACGTGCTCAGGTGGTTTGGGCACGTCGAGCGAATGAGTGAAGAAAGAATGGTAAAAAAGATTTATGAAGGAAAAGTGAGTGGTAAGAGAGGGAGGGGGAGACCTCGGTTGACCTTCGAAAACACAGTATCGACGATACTGGAGGAAGGTCACGTAAAAAGCATGAGGACCCCCCGGAGGGCATGTATGAAGAGGTTGATGACAGTGGACGAGGCGAAAGAGGTATGCCGAGACCGTAGCG
The DNA here is from genome assembly GCA_019049475.1 of Eueides isabella. Taxonomy (NCBI): domain Eukaryota; kingdom Metazoa; phylum Arthropoda; class Insecta; order Lepidoptera; family Nymphalidae; genus Eueides; species Eueides isabella. The sequence continues at coordinate 1,299,883 of CM032410.1, read as the reverse complement.
TTTGGCGCTCCGTTCTCTCTGCCTACCCCGCTAGGGATATAGCGTGAAGCTAAGTAAGTAAGTAAGTAAGTTAAATTAATATATATATATATATATATATATATATATATATATATATATATATATATATATATATATATATATATATATATATATATATATATATATATATATATATATATATATATATATATATATATATATATATATATATATATATATATATATATATATATATATATATATATATATATATATATACATATATATATATATATATATATATATATATATATATATATATATATATATATATATATATATATATATATATATATATATACATACATATATATATCGTTTTGAAACAGTTCTATTTTCCACGAACTGCATGGTTTACGTAGTGTATACAGAATACACTTAATGCCAGCGGAAACAGAAACTTCGCTTCTTACCAGGAAGTTGGTATTTTTGTAATAGGGCTTTATTGTCAACCCTTTATAAGTAATACTCTTAGACAGTTTCCAAAAGGTTTTGGTTCGAATTCCGCTACGTTTAATGTTTGTACATTTTCTTAATAAATAGATTAACATTTTCATCTTCACGCTGTATCCCGCACATGGCAGCGTAGGCAGAGGGAACTTGGGAATTTAGTGTTAAGACACTCCGTTCCACTTCCGTTCCCAACTTTCCGCCGAATTTGAGGCATTGCGTGCTGAGTGGCGGAAGTCAACGCCGCGCTTTGCCTCGTGCCTACCAGAGCGAAGAAAAGAAAACATTAAATATTTAAATTGAAAATATTAAATATTTATTTTCCTGGAGAGAGAATCGAACCCACGACTATCGTTTACAGTCACACGCTTGTGCCGCTGCGCCACAACAGGCACTTTATTTAGTAAGAACACAATTTCTTGGAATTGTATTTCTTTCTATTAAAAAAAAAGGTCTTGGTCTAAATTATTATATTTGAAGTATAGATTAAGCGTTTGCTAAGAGTAGACGAGGTTAGAAAATTTTAAACTTAAAAATAAGTAAACTAGCCAGCACTTAAAAATAGCTAAATCTGTAGCTTTGGGAGTGTCACTATATGTAAGTAGCAATCTGCTTGAAACAAAAACAAGCAAACAAGTCTAAGTAACAAGTGTAAGCCCGCACTTCATCATTCGCCTCCTCTCCCTGGTCTCGTCGTATACATACTTAATGTATGTACGGCTGCGCGCTCTATACAATAGAATAGAGTGCCTAGGCAAAGTATAAAATATATAATATTTCAAACATACCCTATATAATTTATACATTCAATACATTACCAATATATTGTATAGGTAAGCGCATTATACGAATTGTCAGTAACATGTACGCTATACTCGTTTTGCCTCAAATTTGGTGAAATAAATTGTAATCATCATTTAAGAAATTTTATTTGCTGAAAAGATAGCAAGAGGGAACCTCGTGTTTAAAAACTTTGTTCCCCATTATGGCACTTCCGTTTCCCACTTCCGCTTGCGTGATGCTTCGGGACCAGAGCGTGTCAACACATACAGTTCGCGTGTATTTTTTTTTACAGATTGATGACTCAAAAGTTACTATAACTTTTATTGTAAACATATTTAAACTTTACTTAAAAAAAGACTTGGGTTATTTTATTATATTACATATAGCTCAGATATAAACTTATAAATCCTTAGACGAGTCCAGATATTTCATCAGTTTGCCGACTTCAGTATATTGAAATAATCCAATACATTAATAAATTAATGTATAAAGTATTTAAATATAAAATATTGACTAAACTTAACTTTATTATCAATACTAATAGATAAGACAAAATAAATATCACATTCCAATACTTTAAATTTATGAGCTTTTACATTTGCATTCTAAATTTTTATTTTACATTTATACAACATAAGATAAATATTTTCAACTTATTTTACGGTTGAGGAAATTAGAACGCAAATGTAATAGCGTCACACCGCCCTGGTAGAGGTTACGACCGCTTTGTTTCTGTCTTTTAAAGCCGGCTATGTTTATATCTTACTGTACTTTGCCTTTTATAGTTGATATTATTATTACTTTCCGGATTAGTTTCAACAACACCATCGCTATAGTAGGATTAATTGTCGGTGAATTCATGCTGTATCCTAGACATAGCAAGAAAGGCAGTGGGAACGTGGGAACCTAATGTTACACTCCGTTCCGTTCCGCAGTTTCCGCCGCATTTGAAGCATTGCGTGTTGAGTGGTGGTATTTAACGCCACAACTTGCTTAGTAGAGCAATGAAATTAAAGTAAAAAATATTTCAACTACTTCGATCGGGGATCGAATCCAAAACCTGTTGTGTCCACAGGCCTCAATTATTGCTACAACCGCGACTCAGACGCTGTCTTCCAGCTGGATGCTGGAATTTTATTGTCCTTGTGTTCACTAACAAGCGTCATCTTTATCAGACCTCGAACTTCGTGAATAGTTAGAACTCTCGAAACAATATTTACTCTTAGTCGCTTAGTTGTAGTCTTTTTTACAATTTTTTAAAGTAATATTCCACACATAAGACAAAAAATACTAAAATTAAATTTCAGAAGGTCAGAGCGCTTGGATGGTTTTCCAGAGGCGCGGGTTTAAATCTTGCTTCGTTCAACATTTTTATACGCTTTTTAAATTTAAGTTTAGTATTTTCTGTAGTCTTTGTTTAACAAAGTATTCTTCTACTCTTAAGTAATTGTAAATGTACTTTTCTCTCTCTCTCGTGGTCTCAGGGTAGTTACCTAAGAACAACGGAAGCCTTAAAGGTTTACATCGTTATCCGTTTGTCTGTCTGTCAACATCATACATCTTTAATTAGTATGGAGGTAACAATCTTAAATTAATATTAAATATTTAAGTCTACAGTCGTATTTTTTTAAAAAAATACGCGTCTAAGTCAACACATTTAAAAGATGTTAGAGATCATTGTGTCATTAATTTTACTGCATTTTATATGAAATTCTCATATTTTCCGACTTTGACTCTATAGTTACTTGCTATATCAAAAATATAAAATAATATATTTGTAATTTATTTTATAAGAAATGAGTGCATAAGCCACAACTACTTTTTATTAAAAAAAGATATAAATGATAAATAAAATCCCACCATCATCTACGGGGACCACGAAATATTTCGAAAGGCAAATTTTTCGTGTCGTGGCGCAGCGTAACAAGCGTGTGACTGTAAACGACAGGTTGTGGGTTCGATTCCTACTCGAGGAAATGAAATATTTAATATTTTCTATTTAATTATTTTTATGTTTTTATTTTTTCGCTCTGGTAACAAGGCGAAACGCGGCGTTGAGTTCCGCCACTCAACACGCAATGCCTCAAATTTCCAAGATTTATCTGCTTACTATTTGTGAGAACAAACATGGAGCTAAAACATTAAATTAATCTGAATAATAATATTAATATATTTTTATGAAAATAAACAAGCGTAACTATAACATATTTTATAACAGCATACACTGCATATGATTTTTGCAACAAAAAAATGAAGAAATATATCATAATAAAGTAATTTACATATAATATATACGACTTACAATTTACTTATTGTGTTGTAAAAGAAAACGTAAGTAACAATTATATTACTGTAGAAAATGATTTATTCCTAAGTATGGGCTCTATCCCATGATATCATAAGCGCATACATGTTATATGAAATGGAGACGATTTATGGTAACAAAAATTGTTAAGGCTTTAAGTATGGGGTCTATTGATTTTCTTTTAAAGACTATTTATCAAACAACACAGTGCTTTTGTAAACTAAACGCAGCGTTAAGTTGTGCCAAGCAATTTCTGTAATATTGGGCGAGAAGTCGTGACCGAGCATTAAATACTAGCCTATTGTGAGAAAATATTTTAATTTTAACACAAGCTAAGATATTATTTTATACTATTATATACTTTTCTGAAGGACACTTCTAATTCCCTGTTCGCGCGTCGACGTTGTTGTGTAATATCAACATCTCGATTGCCTTTGTTCAGAGTTCACACGTGCACTTACGTGTGTACTCTGAACAAAGGCAGGGTAGGCAGGCAGAATATACACCATAAAACTACTCGTTCATTCTTTAAAGATGTTCCTACGATTAAATGTAACTTTATATAAAAATTAAAAAAAATCTTATTAGCTTCATGCTGACCTCCGCACCTGGCGGGATGGGCAGAGGAAACTTGGAAGCCTAGTGTAGGTGTTAAGACACTCCGTTCTATTCCCACCTTATTGCTAAATTTGAGGCATTGTATGATTAGTGGCAGAACTCAACGCCGTACTATGCCTCGTAACCAGAGCGATAAAATGATGATATTAAATATTTTATTTCTTCGAGTTAGGATCGAACCCATAGCCTGTGGCATCAACGGTCGCCCGCTTGTGCCCCTGCCCAGGTATAAAAATACAAGGGTATTTTTTACTTTAGAAGTGTGATCAACGCGGCTGTCGACAACAATGTTAACTTTATTAGATTTTAGGATCTTGGCATTGTTTAAACAGAAAATTATTTTTTTACTTGGATAGTATATGTATACAAATGTTTTCATTATTTAAATTACAGTGTACAGACAAAGTTATTAGTATAAAATATGGTAAGTTTAAAAGAAAATACGCTGTTGCAGAAATTTTTACATTTCATTCCGAACAGAATATGAAACTATACAATTACATATGTTATCATATATACATAGTTTAATCTTAATTATCATATGTGTTGATAGAAATGTAACAAAAATGGTCATCATTAACTGCAACATTTTCTATTGACAAATAAAATTTCGAGACGGATTTTCTGAACAAGGTATTAAATTCGAGGCCTGTGATTGGCCTGAGATTCTGAGGCCTGTCGTGGCGCAGCGGCACAAGAGTGTGACTGTAACCGACAGGTTCTGGGTTCGATCCCCAGTCGAGGAAATGAAATATTTAATACTTTCGATTTAAATATTTAATGTTTCATTTCTTCGCTCTGGTAATAAGGCAAAGCGCGGCGTTGAGTTCCGCCACTCAACACGCAATGCCTCAAATTCGGCGGAAAGTGGGGAACGGAAGTGGAACGGAGTGTCATAACACTAGGTTTCACTTTCGTTCCCTCTGCCTACCCTGCCTAGTGCGGAAAAGTGCGTGAAGCTGTATTAAATTCAATTATAAAAGTATTTACTTACATTTATTTCTTATTTGGGAAATAAATTTATCGAAATTATCAATTTAAATGTTTTGCCTTTTATTTTTACTGCAGATTGCTCACTTATCGCCAAATTTTATGATTCTAGGTCAACGATAAACAATGTGCGAAAAACCGAGCGTATGCTGCCATATCTTTTGATTTGGTCGACTTAGAATTTTGTTTTTGTTTTTAAGGAGGATACAGTGAAGCTGAAAAATCAAGAAAATAAATAAAAATAAAAATATTTCAGCTTACAGAAAATATATTGTTCCATTAGGTACAAGTTTTTTTTAAAATACTATCTCTAAATTGAAATGGAAACGTCAAACCAGATACAATCAGGGAACTGGCATCTGTCAGTTAAAATAACTGACCGTAAACGAGACTTGGACCAAGTAAAATATCGTTCGTTTAGAAGCACAAGCTGTCTCAAAATCCAGGTGTTTCAACCACAGTTTGCATTTATTCGTCCATAATGGACCAAAATGGAAACGAAATAAAGATATCTTTGTCTGAATTGAATTTCAATAAGAAAATACTTACCATTGAATATGTAAAGATACCAACATTCCCATAAAAATACTAACGTTCTTCATCGTCAAATTCTGCTTTAATTATAAATAACTGTAAAAATAAACCACGTCAACTTGTAAACTAATTTACACTTTAAAAAATATTTGTTTTTTATTATCTGTACATATAATAAAATTATAACAACCTCATGTCTGTACATTATAGATATTAAGAAAAACTAAGATGGGGGATCTTCATACATCCAATAGAAGCCAAAAATATGATTTGAAAAAAAAATGTCTCTCTGTCTGTTTGTTGTCCGCTTTTCACGAAAAAACTACTCGACGGATTTTGATGAAACTTTTTATGTTATATAGCTATCAGTCCTCGCTAACATAGTGGCTGTCTACTTGTAATTTTGGAAATTCTCTCTTTAAGGAAGCTAAATGATTGAAATTAATATTTGGCTATTTGGTTAGAAATTTATAATGACGCAATAAGGATTTGTGGAAATTCTGCCTTAACGGGGGTGAAAAAGAGAGGGTTCCATGAAACTCAGTTTGCGATGTATTTTGACGTTTTGTATGGTGGGAGTTAAAAGTGTCCTGATCAACATCTATGAGAAGTGATTATTTTAAAGCTCTGGAGTTCGTCTGCCTACCTACCTGGCATACCAAGCTGGAACACCAAGAGCATGGCTTCACTTTAAAAACATACGGAAATGACTCTGTTATAATAGTTTTTTATCTTCTGTTGGCGCATAAACATCCCTATGCGAGATGAAGTTCACGGGCATCAGCTAGTTGCATAATAAAAACATATGTTCGCGCGTCACGTCTACACGCGACACGTAGGCTCCTGATTTATTTTTGAAAAATACTTAATTCGCACTTCATAACTGTCGAAATGTTTTTAAATTGAACTTTATATGTCAATGCATGTGTGGAATATGGAGAACAGTGATAGTTTCGTGTAATTTCAACGTTTTCGAAACATTATTTGTGTTATAAAGTGCAGTGACAATAAACAATTCGCGCGCTAACTCTTGAGCCGCGCGTCGCGCTCTTTCGCTCTTGCGGGAATTCATTGTCTAACTCGCTCGCACTCGTGATACAAAATGAATTGCGCGGTGTGTGGTAAAAAACTTATACCGCGGAGCGGATTAAGTGTAATGTTTGTAAAGATGTATATCATTATACATGCGCGAATATTACTATGACTACGTCTAAGGAAGGTCAGGTACCATTGACACGTTCTTTCAAATGTGAGACATGCTCGAACGTTACTAGGCGAATACGTGTAACAGACGACACTCTTGTGCGTAGTGTTTCTGCTGCCACCGGCCTACATCAACGTGTAACAGACGACACTCCTGTACGTAGTGTTTCTGCTGCCACCGGCCTACATCAAGCAAATCAATCCTTTGAAAGTATTGTCGCTCAAACTGAGCCATTGACATCGGATCAGATAGTAGAAAAAGTAAACAGGGTGATCTTAGAGAAAATAAGTATTTTTGAAACGAATATTGTGCAGGAAATTAAGGCCACTGTGGCCATACTAGCATTAGAAAATAGTAAATTTAGAGAAGAATTGAAAAAAGCTAACCTGAAGTGTATTTCCTATGAACAACGGATTAAAAATTTGGAAAGTGCGAGACAGGTCACAGTACAAAGAATGCAACCCACTGTTTCGGCGATCTCATCATGTGTCATCTAGTTATGTAAACAGAGTGCAAGTGCAGGTGCCACGGCCTGGCCCCGCGTCGTACCTTACACCCGCAACGCAGCCCCCGCCGCCGCTCAGCCCTGTCCCAGCAAACCCGCCCGCGCCCGTGCCTGAGCCGGTAATGTTGGACCCGGCGGAAGCAACCTATGCGGCGGTGGCTAAGAAAGTGGCGTATTCCAAAGTCGGGAACGGTAACAATCGGGTGGAAGTTAAAAGTAAAAGAAGGAATTGTTCTACAATAAAAAGAGGAGGTAATAATGTTATAGGGTCGTTAAAGGCAGTTGAACGCAAAAAATTTTTACATGTCTGGAGGTTGGAAAAAAAACACCACAGAAACTGATATAAAGGAGTACATTAAACAAGCATTAGCAGTAGATACGGATTCAGATATTATTATAGAAAAATTAAAACATAAAACAGAGAGAGACTATTCTTCATTCAAAATCGGTGTCACCTTATCAAATTTTGAGAAGCTTTGTGACCCTGAAGTGTGGCCAGTGAATGTAGAATACAGTGAGTGGATTTGGTTTCGCCACTCAGCGAAAACAACCGGATCAGCAAACTAGTAAGCATTTCAGTATTTTCTACCAGAATGTTAGAGGACTAAAGACTAAGACTACACAATTTTTATTTTTGTTGGAATCATCTGCTTCAGATTTATTTTCTATCACCGAATCTGGGTTAAGGAAAGCAATCTCGAACGCAGAACTTGTACTCCCAGAGTAATAAATACTTCGCTGTGACCGAGCTGACGGGCACAAACAGGGAGGCGTGTTTATAGTGGCTACACCGAAGTACGAGTTGATGCGAGTACCTATACCAGGTGACATAAATATTGACAGTAATAATTTTGAACTAATCAGTGCTGCTGTGTATTTAAAAGGTAGATTTTTATTTAATTTCTGTACTGTGTATATTCCACCACATACTACAGATAGTGAATATTTGCTATTGTTTAGTATATTAGAGTATATATGTGTGAAATAAAAAAATAAATTAATTGTATTAGGCGATTTTAATATGTACTCGTGTAATAATAGCATCAGTAACTATTATGAATATTTTATAAGCTTTTGCGAGTTCACTCAGTGTAACGCGGTACCTAACTGTCACAATAGACAGCTAGATTTAGTTCTGGGCGCGAATGGTTGCGTGTCTGTGGGTGCGGCCGACGAGGGCTTGCAGCCGGTGGACTCGTATCACCCACCACTGGCCGTCAGCATTATGCTGGAGACACACACTCCAACCGCGCCATGCATAGCTTCCTCCCATGTACACGCTTCTTTGGTACCGGATAATTGGCGTTCGCAACCCGCTAGAAATTGTAATGTATTATGGAATTTTAATAAAGCTGATTTCGTCCTAATGTACGATGTATTAGTTAAAATAGATTGGAGTGAGATGTACTGTTTGCAGGACATGAATTTAATTTTATTTATTTTTTATGAAAAACTTTATGAAGTTTTCGATAAGTGAGTGCCTCTTAAAAATAATAAAAATAATAAATTAATGAACAATAGATATGTATATCCGGTATGGTACACAGCTGAACTAATTAAAAACATAAAAATTAAATACAATTTGCATAAAAAATACAAAATCAGTAAACTTCATAGTGATTATATGGAATTTGCAAGATATAGGGCGAAAGTTAAAGTCGATACCGCACGTGCGCATGACATGTATCGAGACCGCGTTCAACTACATTTGGCGAAGGAACCACAGGCGTTTTGGAATTATATTCGGTTCAGGAATAGGAATGCAAATAATCAGCAATTAATTAAGGACGGACGAGTACTCTCAGAGTATGAATCGGCTGACGAGTTCGCTCGATATTTCCAGTCAGTGTATGATCCTAAGCCGCCGGAACTGAACGTGGCAGCGACGAGTGCGAGCCGCGAGGCTGGCGCGGCGCCGGCGGCGCGGGCGCATCTAGCGCCGCTGAGCGCCTCCGACGTGCGGCGCGCGCTCGCTCGCTTGCCATCTAAGAGATCAGTTGGACCAGATGGTATTCCAGTTTTCATTTTTAAGGGCTGCCAAACAGTACTGGTGGGACCGTTGTTGCATTTATATAACATTTGTATTCAGAACGCTACGTTTCCCGATCTCTGGAAAATTACTCGTGTGGTCCCTGTGCCGAAAGGCAGTGGAGGCTCCGAGCCTAGTGATTATAGACCTGTAGCAGTATTGTGCACTCCAGCTAAAGTCTTTGAGTCGGCCATTCACAGCAGCCTATATTCACAGGTAAGTAGTTTATTGTCTGACGCGCAGCACGGCTTTCGTCATGGGCGGGGGACAACGGGGAACTTGCTGGATCTCATGACGCGTATTGTACCTGCAGTGGATGCCGGAGACCAAGTGGATGTGGCCTACTTTGACTTCCAAAAGGCCTTCGATACCGTGAATAACGATATCCTTCTGACAAAGTTGGGCAGTATAGGCTGTACACCACAGACACTGACATTTTTTTCTAATTACTTAAAAGACCGGCGTCAGTACGTTGACTGTAATGGTAACCTATCGGAACCTTACTTTACTAGATCAGGGGTAAGTCAAGGCAGTAATTTGGGCCCATTTCTCTTTATTATCACCATAAATGACTTGCCCAACGTAGCTATTCACTCGGCACCATTATTATTTGCTGATGACCTGAAATTAATTCACAGAATAAGGCAGAAAGAGGATCATTACAAACTGCAACAAGATATAACTAGAATTGAAGAATGGGGTTTAAAAAATAAGTTAAAATTTAACGTAGCCAAATGTTCCATGTTATCATTTAGCCGAGCGAGACACCCGAGTAATCATCAATATTACTTGGACGGAAAGCCACTGCAACGTGTCTCTGAAGTCAGGGATTTAGGCGTGCGTTTCACTGCTGATGTGAATTTTAGAGTTCATATTGTAAATATTTGCAAAAAAGCTTACCGAAATTTAGGTATGGTTTTACGTATGGCTAACCAATTTAGTAATTTATGTGCTCTAAGAGCACTTTACGAAGCGCTCGTGAAAAGTCATTTGGAGTGTAACGCCGTGATTTGGGCTCCACATGAGACCAAGTATAAATTAATGCTCGAACGTATACAAAATAAATTTGCTAGATTTATCTATTTAAGAATGTACGGTGTTTACCCGGGTTATCCGATTTTATATCCCACACAGTTTGTATTGGGCATGGTCGGCTATTTCAAAATTGAAACCAGGAGGGATGTAGCGGCCGCCACTTACTTATTTAAAGTATTGCGTGGTAAAACACATAATCCGAAGATTTTAGAATTAATTCAGCTGTCTGTCCCGGAGCAATACGTGGCGCGGCGACGCAGGCCCGCGCTGCTGGTGGTGCCGCGCGCGCGCACCAACCTCTTACAGCTTGCGCCACTGACGCGTGCGCTGCTTGCGCTCAATACGATGTCGCATAATATCGATATATTTAATTGCACACTGAGTGAATTCACAAAAGTTGCATATTGTACCTTTACCTTTGATTTTAAGATAGATGTTTGTATCTACTCAGTTTAGTAAATAATATATTGTGTTACTATCATTGCCGCGTTAGGTGTACCTGTAACGGTAATGATATGTTTGTGAAATAAATAAATAAATAAATATTTAAAAGCAAAAAAATGTTTTATTATAAGTTGATGCTTGCCGGTAATTTGCGTCGCTCGATAAGATTGTCTTTACAACGTCGTGGCTCTTTGAAGAAACTTGTTTTCTAAACGAAAAAATGTCTGCGTGAAGCCTTCATTATACATAAATAACAGTAAACCACTGATGGATAGAATTGTTTTCAAAAATAATAAATAAGTTTACGAGATTAAAAAGTTATATAATGTATAATAAGCATTGAATAATGCACCTGGAAATAATAATAACGATTTTTTTAACTATAACGATAATATTTTATTAAGAAATTTGAACAAACAGGCAAGACAAGGCCATTAGACAAGGACTTAGGATATAGCTACGTCGGCTTTTATGTTCGCCTGAACTTGCAATTAAACTTTTATTAATTAGAACTTAAATTTTAAATATTTTAATTCTCTCAGCTTCACGCTGTATCCCGCACATGGCAGGGTAGGCAGAGGGAACTTGGGAACCTGATGTTAAGATACTCCGTTCCACTTCCGTTCCCCACTTTCCGCCGAATTTGAGGCATTGCGTGTTGTGTGGCGGAATTCAACCCCGCGTTTTGTCTTTTCACCAGAGCGAAACGAAGCTTCGTCAAATAAACAATTTAAATTCTATTTCAGGTTGTGTTTGCCTTTTGAAATACAATTTTAGTTACTTTTTTAAATTTATTGAATTAAAATTGTGACCTTCAAGCCTTGTGACCGTTGTTGGTGATAAAGATATTTAACAATAACTGAAACTTTAGTTTTATCAATAACATGTATAATTTGTATTTAACCTATTAAATAATTTAAAACATACGCACCTAAGTTAGTTTAATTAACAAAAAACATAGCTTTTTCATTGGTCAATACAAAATTGCGGATTCCGGCGACATACATAAAAAATAGCTATAGCAGCCAAATCCTTAAACATAACTTATAAACCGCTATTAAATATCCCTAAATAACTGACAGGTCGCAGTCGCTTCTTACATTATGTGGAATTTCATGAGTTCCCGCGTACGAGGATAAATCACGGATGTACGTAATAGGATCAACGTGCGATATGCCCCTGGCCTCAGTCTTCGGCGACGCAAGCCGATAGTCGACTGAATATAAACAAAATAAAGCTTGTAGCACAATGACGAGGCAACAAGCACAAGTAAGTAAACAGAAGTTTCTTCGACCGTGAATAGGTTGAAATCGTTGAGCCGATTTCCATCTGACCTGGATTGTTCAAAAGAAACGATCGTGCGTGAATATCATCGAGGTTGTCCTAACAAAACATATTGAGGTCAGGTTGATTGTTACCTGAAATATTAGTAACTATTTGTATTAGAAGAGAAAAGGTGTGTCTGATCGATTCCAATATTTATAGTACATACAGTGATGAAAATTCTCAACTCAAGGTTCACGGTTTCTTCCTGCCTAATCTGCCAGAGGCGGAGTACAATGTCAAGTAAAAATAAAGCTTTTTAGGACATTCTTAACACAATTTTACAATAACCTAACTTACCTTCGCTATTCTAAAAAAGGTATATATTGTTCTTGAATTTTCAAACTGATAGTGATAACATTGAGTGATAAGAATAATACTACGAAACAAATGGCTTTTTTTTAAATAAAATAGACTGGAAAACAAAGAACTAATAATTTCTTATAAGGTTTGAGGCTCAACCTCCATTTTATTTTTAAATAAAATTGAAAACTACTAAAATTATAATATGTTTTGTCCTCTTCCAGAAAAATAATCATAAAAATTTTCTTTTCTTCAAAAATATTTTGGCGCTTAATTTGAATAATTTAATTGGCTGCGTTTAATTTTTTGCAGGGATTTTGCAGGGAGTTGAGCGGAAACGGATGTAACATTAAAAATGTAACAATATTTATATCATCTTAAAATATTTATATATTTATATCAATTTATTAAGCCTAAATCAGATCTTCATTAAAATTAAACATACGCTCATAAAAAAAAGGTCATATTTACTAAAGTCATTAAATTAAAGAGCTCATTTTTTTTAATAAAAAACTGAAAGCTGCAAAAGAAAATTACAGAATTATAACAAAAATATTCTACTATTATGTAGCAAATATAAGGACTATAGGAAACTATCAAAACAAGTGCAAAAGTACCTTCCACAAACAAAACGAACTACATTTGAAATTGGCTTTTACAAACAAAACTGCATCTCGTACAAAGTAGTGTCTCCTAGTAATATCGTTCTAAATTTTAACTGCAGTATGTAAGTACGCTGCTTTAGCTGAAAACGTGAGAAGCGTTTAAATTTTTTGCCGGATATCAGGGAGAGGTGGTCGTGTTAGAAGAATGATACTGAGATGTGAAAATTAACTGTTCATGTAAGGAATCTCGGGGAAGGGAAGGGAAGGGAGTTTTATTATAGAAAAGACTTAAGAAATTGTCTAATAAACCGGAATAATATAAATATATAGTGCCTCGATATAGTTTTAACTAATAAGTAACTTTTCCAAACAGCGGGTTTCCGAAAATACACTAGCTTTCTAATTTTTATATCTTGGGATTTCTTAATATTGCTAATTAATATTTACTTGCTTACTTATCTTCATACGGTATCCCTTACAGGGTGAGCAGAGAGAACGAAGTGCCAAACGTTACTGTCTCGGCATTCCCGGCTTCTTTCGCGTCGTCCACTGTCATCAACTTCTTCATACATGCCCTCCGGGGGGAGTACCCCTTTTTTTTATGCTGTGTTTTCAAAGCTTAACCGAGGCCCTTCCCTCCCTCTCTTACCACTATTCAGTGCAGCAGTAAGAGAGGACGGTCTCCCTCTCCCTCTCTTACTGCCTCGCTGTGTGTGTCTAAGTAATCATTATCTACAATTAGACGCTAATAATGAACATTTAATATTGTATAATATTGTTTGATGCATTTTGAACTGATTTAAATATTATATTGATATTCCAACACACTTTATAAATAGAGGCCGGTCGTGCAGAGTGGTACAAGAGTGCGATTGTAAACGCGACAGGCTGTGCGTTTGGTCTCCACTCGAGGAAACGAATGAAATATTTAATATTTTATAAGAGCCTATAAGAGCTCCATTTATCCCCTAGATGTGGAATGTAGACTGTCTGGTAAATCTTATATTGCTACAATGTCAAAAATTCAGTACTGACACAAATTCGCGTTCTAACTTGAAAGAATTTTAGTATAGATTTTTTTTATAATATGAAATCCCTGTTACATTTAATTTATAAAAACGCTGTTTAAAGCTCCATGTACAGTTTGAAAAAGGTTTGACATAATTCAATATTAAGTCGTTATATACTTATTTTTAAAACACAACATATTTTGTTTACCGTATTTGAAGCCATCATGTAAACTGGGTAAAAGAATAATTTTTCATATTACGTAATTAAGCAAGAAAATTTAGTGCCATAGGCGCATTCGTTGACAATTAAGGCTGACTGACAGCTTGGCCTCACTGGCTACGCTAGTGATGTTATACGATAAACCTAGATTAGTGTTTAGGTATCCCGTATTAGAGCGAAGGATGAGAATTATTTAGCGAATAACTGCTGCGTTAGCCTCTCGGGGCATCTTATCGTCTCATCCAAATCGACATTATATACGTTGCGATTATTATGTAGCCTTATTACCGCGCAGGGCACACGAGTGCAACTGTTAACACAACAAGTCGTAAGTATTTCCCTGTCGAGGCAAAGTTCAGCGTTGAGTTACGCTAATCGAATCGAACTCGGTTCATAATGGAGGATAGGATTGTCTTCATGAGAATGGAGTGTTTTTAACGCTAGCTTTCAATTTTCCCACTGCCAACCCTACCATATGCGTAATGATACAGTGGGAAGAAAGAAGAACAATACATACGTAGGGAAATTACTGTACAGTACCCAGTCTTACGAGTAGATATATACTCGGAAAACTCTACAATAATTCATTAGCGTGACAAGCTGACTATCCACATTCGTATAACAAACCGCCATAGAAATGCTGCAAAAACCTAAATGAGATTTAAATAAAAAATGTATTTAATATTTCGATACCAACAAATTTCTATGGCCATCAAAATATTTTTCATAATCCCGACGGTTTTACATTTTCTGATAAAATCGTTCATTTATCAATAAGATTGATTCATAGCGTGGCACAAAATTAATTCCGCTGTTCATTTAATGCCGAAAACCGAAGGGCGGCGCGCTCCGATAGCGATAACATTGACGGATCGACAATCACGGGACACAATTGATGATCGCAGTACGTGCTGTGATCGGGGACTTGTCGGTGGACTGACACGGATACTGTAAAAATCAAACATTGAGTTCCTATCAAAATATTAGTAAATATAAAAAAAAAATACCTAAAAAGTGTATTAGCCAAAACTTTATTAAAACTTAGTACGTACTACTAAACATAAATTAAAAAAAAGCGTATAATAATTTTGAACGAAGCAGGATTTGAATTCGCGCCTCTTGAAACCCGTTCAAGCGCTCTGATCAACTAAGCTATTCGTTCTCACCAAGCTCCGTTGAAATTCTTATACGCTTGTTACAACTTATTTATGTTGTTAGCATCTCTGTAGGGAGATTTTTACAAATTTCCGCTACCCAAAGACAACTCGTAAAAATTATCGTTTGGCAAGAGAGAATACTATTATTTTTAATATTATAACAATTTTTAAAGTATTATTCCACACTTAGGACAGAAAATAGTAAACTTAAATTTAAAAGACAACATAAATAAGTTGTAATAAGCATATAAGAATGTCGACGGAGCTACGGAGCGCAGTCATCCATGTCACTAATATTATTAAAACTAACACTACCGATATGGCATCCGACACTCATGCCGCTGAGTCTCTCTCTCAGCGCAATGAAATAGAGCTTCAAAGATTAGGGGAGCTCAACCCTCCCCGTCCCACCCCACATTCCAATCTATACGTCTCCGAGTACACGTTTGCACACATTCGTTTGAACAAAATTTAGTTAATTACTACACCAATATTTAAACAATAAAATCAGTTCAGCAGGCATTGCCACCTGCTGTAGCTTTTCCACTTTTTTTCATTACAAGATGTTGTATGTATGTGACTAGATCGAAAGTTTTCGACAGGTCCATGAAGCAGGCATATATAGGAGCGCTTCTTTCCGCGTAATACCCAATAGCATGCTTTAAGCTCAAAATTGTGCTTTCCGTGGAAAATGTACTGATAACAATCTAACTAACCGTTGAGCACGCTGTCAATCACCCTTACTGTAAGAGACAAGCGCATCCATCCTTATTTGTTCTTAAAGACCCTTCTGTTCCCTTCTTTCCGCCGAATTATTGTGTTGGCATTGCGTGTTGATTGGCAGAACTCAACGTTGCGCTTCGCCTCGTTACCAGAGCGGAGTAATGAAAATATTAAAGATTTCATTTCCTCGTGTAGGGATCGAACCCACAACCTGTGACGTTTACAGTAAATTTATATAAAACTTGTGCCTCTGCGCCTCGTCGGCCCCATTTTTTTTGTCATATTAATTCTTAAGCACATTTATTAAATTTAAAATGTCAATTGAGGCCTGTCGTGGCGCAGCGGCACAAGAGTGTGACTGTAACCGACAGGTTCTGGGTTCGATCCCCAGTCGAGGAAATGAAATATTTAATATTTTCATTTCATTGCGGAGCCCGAACGTTGGACACCAGTTTCGCGCCGATCGGAGCAGTAGAAACTGAAAAAAATCAAAAATACATATTTCTTATAGTCTCCTATATATACGAAATCCACCTAAGCTCGAGAGACTTAGAAAATTCTTCATACAAATTGAATTTTTCAAAACATCTTATATCAGGCTGAAACTTTTTTACATAATAAATTCGACTAATTTGACAATATATATAGTAAACTAAACCTATTTACACAAATTTGGACACCTGAAAATTCAGTCTGAAAATTTTGACTTATAACATTTTAAAAATTTTTTGAACTGACTTACCTCACTTCGATTGAGGAGTTATTGGTATCGTTGCGTAGGTCCCTCCGCGCCGTACCTTTCCAAATTTTTTCAAAATTTTTTGACATATTTTCGCGCCTTTTACACGCGAAAATCACTGAAAAATTCAATTTTTCTCAATTTTTAAGTGCACACCCCCCTCCCCCCTCTGACGTTCCTTGACCGTTTCGAAGGCCTTGCGGAGCCCGAACGTTGGACACCAGTTTCGCGCCGATCGGAGCAGTAGAAACTGAAAAAAAAAAAAATCGAAAATACCAATTTCATATAGTCTCATATATATACGAAATCCACCTAAGCTCGAGAGACTTAGAAAAATATTCATACAAATTGAATTTTTCAAAACATCTTATATCAGGCTGAAACTTTTTTACATAATAAATTCGACTAATTTGACATTATATATATTAAACTAAATCTATTTACACAAATTTGGACACCTGAAAATTCAGTCTGAAAATTTTGACTTGTAACATTTTAAAAATTTTTTGAACTGACTTACCTCACTTCGATTGAGGAGTTATTGGTATCGTTGCGTAGGTCCCTCCGCGCCGTACCTATCCAAATTTTTTCAAAATTTTTTGACATATTTTCGCGCCTTTTACACGCGAAAATCACTGAAAAATTCAATTTTTCTCAATTTTTAAGTGCACACCCCCCTCCCCCCTCTGACGTTCCTTGACCGTTTCGAAGGCCTTGCGGAGCCCGAACGTTGGACACCAGTTTCGCGCCGATCGGAGCAGTAGAAACTGAAAAAATTCAAAAATACATATTTCATATAGTCTCATATAAATACGAAATCCACCTAAGCTCGAGAGACTTAGAATATTCTTCATACAAATTGAATTTTTCAAAACATCTTATATCAGGCTGAAACTTTTTTACATAATAAATTCGACTATTTTGACATTATATATATTAAACTAAATCTATTTACACAAATTTGGACACCTGAAAATTCAGTCTGAAAATTTTGACTTGTAACATTTTAAAAATTTTTTGAACTGACTTACCTCACTTCGATTGAGGAGTTATTGGTATCGTTGCGTAGGTCCCTCCGCGCCGTACCTTTCCAAATTTTTTCAAAATTTTTTGACATATTTTCGCGCCTTTTACACGCGAAAATCACTGAAAAATTCAATTTTTCTCAATTTTTAAGTGCACACCCCCCTCCCCCCTCTGACGTTCCTTGACCGTTTCGAAGGCCTTGCGGAGCCCGAACGTTGGACACCAGTTTCGCGCCGATCGGAGCAGTAGAAACTGAAAAAAAGGCCCCCCCACCTCACCCTATACTCACCAGGCAGGTAAAGGTGGTCTGACCTTGGCGATATTTCTTACGGTTTCAACACGCTTCTTACACATTCTAGTTAGCATTTGGTGTACAGACGCTAGGAAAAATATATAATTAAATATATATAGACTGTCAGTGGCTTTTTACACCACTGACTGTTTGAGATTGAAATTTGGTATTGTTACCAAACTTAAAATATTTATATTTTATATTATTTGAATTGACTTTGATTTTATTAACTCTGGTATTTAATTTTGACTTGAAATTTGAATTTTATTTAATTTATTCTTACTTTAATTTTAATAATAATTTGACTTTAAATTTTAATATATAATAAATTTGCTTTTATTTCAACTTTCATTTTAAATTAACTTATAATATTTTAATTTTAATTATTTTAACTTTATTTTAACATCATTTTAACAATTACCTAGTCAATTAATTAGCATATAATCTTGCAGGAGTAATAATTACCTTTCTATTTATATATTTCTTTTTATCAATATTTATATTTTTTAAGTCTTGACACGGTAGGCCTAGAGGGGAAAATCAGATTTTTAACAAAAAATCTTTTAGTTCCGCTCACTCACTATATATTTTCTTCTTCCTTTCACTGTTACTTCCTGCAACTAGGCAATCTTCAACTGACATAAGTGGCTTTTTACACCACTGACTGTTAAGCAACTGGGTTTTATTTTTATACAACTTTGGGCAATTTACACCCAAACTTTTATCTATAAACGCGCACCTCCACGATGATCAGGACCCCATCAGCCAAGGAGGCTAGCGGCAATCTGCCCGCATACTTAAAACCAGCACCTCAGCCCACCCACCATATCGACCTCACCCTTGTTCAAGGGACTAGGTTGGAGTTCAGCCCCGAGGGTGAAGTCATGAAGACATACGTAAACAAAACCTCGGAAGCGAAGGCCTGTTTAACGAGTGCTAAGTTACTACTAAACAACTCCCGCAACCTAAAAACCGATATAAAAGCCGGCGTCATAAAAGCTTTGGAGAGGTTATACGCCCTCGTCAAAGACTTGGAGAGCGGCAAACCAAAAAAGGCGGAGCCTCCTAGAGAACAGCCCGAGAGCCAAGAGCAGGGGGAGCTCTCTCGCAAGATCGAGGAGCACTCGCGGCTGTTATGCGAAAACGCCGAGCAAATGCGGGAGTTGAAAGTAGCACTCGAGAAAAACTCCACTGCACTCACAAATCCCCCTCCTTCTTCATCTTACGCGACCATTACCGCAAAAGCGCCCACGCCTAAACCAGTGCAACCTTCCCTGCACTCTATCATCATCTCCTCCGATGATGTGTTAGAGACGGGGGAGGAGGTACTGGAGCGAGTGCGCAAAGCGGTGGACGCAAAGGAGGGTTGGATAAAGATCGAAAAAGTCCGGAAAGCCAAGGATAGTAAGATCATCCTCGGATGCTCGACGGCCGAAGACCGGGAGAGGGCCAGGCAACGGCTGGAGTCCAGTCGCCTCCATGTCGAGGACGTCAAAAACCGGGACCCTATGATTGTCCTGAGAGACCTTCTGAGCGTTAACGCTGACGAAGAGGTACTGAAGGCTCTCAGGAAACAGAATGGAGAGGTGTTTGATGGGCTCGACAAGGAGGATGACAGGATTCTGGTCAAATTCCGTAAAAAGGCCAGGAACCCCCACACGAGCCACCTGGTTCTGTCGGTCTCCCCCATAATATGGAGGAGAGCGACAGACCTAGGAGCGCTCCGAGTGGATCTGCAGCGCGTCAGGGTCATGGACCAATCTCCCCTGGTGCAGTGCTCCCGATGCCTGGGATATGGCCACACTCGGAGGCACTGCACTGAGGAGGCAGACGTCTGCAGCCACTGTGGGGGCCAGCACCTGAAGGCGATGTGCGAACTGTTGGCGGCCACTTACCCTACGTGTAAAAATTGCACTAGGGCTAAGAGTGGCCGCACAGATCACAACGCCTTCAGCGAGGACTGTCCTGTCCGCAGAAAGTGGGAAGCCCTGGCACGGTCCACAGTGGCGTATTGCTGAGGTCGAGGTGGTGGACTTCCAAGATAAGATTACGCAGACCATATATGTGGAAATTGTGCGGGCGCTGGTGATGCATAAAAATAGGAGTACCCAAGGAAACGTGTACGTTAAGCCTACACCTGAGGGCCTACATCCTACGGACCATATGCGCCTGAACTTCATTAAAGCACTGTATTGGGCCGAACTTCAGGCCATATGTGACGGAGCGAGGTCGGCCTTCAGTCGTAGCAAGCTGTCGTTACCGATACCCTATTGCAACGAACAAAATGAAAAAATGAAGACCATTTTCAACCCTGAATAAGAAATGCCTATATTCCGGGTATACTTGAAAATAGGGATCGCAAATCTTCGGGTAAACAAATGCAGAATCTTCACAATTTGGCAGCATCTGTAAGAAATAACACATATTTTAGGAAATAGAAATAAAATAGTAAAAGAAAGTAAAAAAGGTTTAAAGAAGTATATTAGAGGGAACGAGAATCGGACAAGATATATATTATGAATTATTCTAGAAAATCAATAAAAAATTAAATTAAAGAAAATTCAAGACATTATAGAAAACATACAAAGTATAGCAAAAATATAGCATTCAACAGTACTGTCAAATAAAAACAATATAAAATGGATATAAAAACATAAACTCACGAAGAAAAGGTCTCTGATTACGTCAGAGGTTGCTAGTATTAAAAAGAAAAAAAAGAAAAAAAAAAAAAAAAACACTAGGTTTCACTTCCTTTCCCTCTGCCTACTCTGCCTAGTGCGGGATACAGCGTGAAGCTGAAAAAAAAAAATAATAAAATGTCAATATATCTAAAGAATCTATAAGGAAAGGAATTTGTTGGTAATAATGAACTATACGTGTCGAGTTTGCTTTTGGCGCGTTATAAATTACCGCCTCCTAATCGACGAACGATCAAAGCAATTTGTTCAACAACCAATATTTTTTCGTTCGACCGTTATTTGTTCCTAAGGATATTAATAATGTGTCATTCTACTTTGTTACCCATACTATCTATATCTATCTGTTGGGGCTCTCCTGCTTGCCTGATTGTAATTCTTTTAGTCATTATGTTGTGTTACAATAATGGTTCAAATGTCAGTTTTTTTTATTATTTTATCAAGGTTCGAAACTCCTATTGCAAGAACTGTTGCAGGTAGGAATTTAAACAGTGATTTCTAGTCAAAATAGCATTTAGCGTTAACAATGTTGCAGCATGTTGCGGTGCAGAGACACAAGCGTGTGACTGTAAACGCGATTGGTTGTGGGTCGATTCTACTCAAGAAACTGAAACCTTCAATATTTTCATGTGGTCAATGCTCTGGTAACGAGGCAAAGCGTTGCATTGAGCTCTGCCACTCAACAAGTAATGTGACAAATTCGGCGGAAAGAAAAAGACGAAAGTGTCATATGAAAACGGCTTGAGGTTATAGAAAGCTTATATTTACTCTAAAGAAACAATTCGCAGATGTATATTAAGCTTAAAAAACGAACTGCTTAAAAATACTTAAAATAAACAGTCCAGTGGCCGGACGTTACAAACTAAAAGTAAATAATTAAATTTAAATAATTACAATTTAAATACTAAACTTAAATTTAAAAGCGTATAAAAATATTGAATGAAGCAGGATTTGACCCAGCGCCTCTTGAAAACCGTTCAAGCTCTCTGACCAACCAAGCCATTTGTTCTTACCAAGCCACGTCCTACAGAGATGCTAACAATATAAATGTATGTGACCAACTATGCCATACGTACTTATGAACGTTCTTAACTACATATGGCATAGTTGGTCACATACATTTATGTTGTTAGCATCTCTGTAGGGAGACTTTTAAAAAATTCCGCTTCCCAAAGACAACTCGTAAGAATAATCGTTTGGCAAGAGAGAATACTATTTATTTAATATTTTTACTATTTTTTAAAGTGTTATATCAGTGTTGGCCACTGCGTTTCATATTGAGTAATGCCGGGCCCCGGTGCCCATCTACCTTATAGACCTGCAACGCACCTCTAGCTCCTCTGGTGTAACACGGGGCCGTGGTGGACGGTGATCACTTACCATCCACCGACCCTTTTTTGCCGTGTGACCAACAAAGCTTACAAATTGCGATCGATCAGGTTTTAACCAAAGAAATGAATTTGAGGGTACCTTTATCACGCTACAACATTTCTAAAAGCACTCTCCACACTCTCCACGACTTTAATTCTGGTAGCGTCGAGATTACTCATAAACTATCGCCGACACCTGATACCGCAATGAAAAGATCAGCAGCAAGGAAGAGAAAATATGAAAGAAGCGAAATTTTAACATGAATGCCTTACAAAATTACTGCTGAAGAGAAAGAAAATAAAAAAATTCAAGGAGAAGAAGAAAGAAATGAAGATGAAGTTTAAAACAGTAATAATTGACAAGGGAAAATACACTACAAATGTAAAAACTAAAGTAAAAAGTGACAGTAAAGCAAACGTAGAGAAAGACATGTGTTTGGAAGACCATAATAAAAACTGGACATTGTGTCATCTGCCATGGTTGGGCTCATGAAGAATGTGCTGACATTCCAAAATGTAGAGACGCATATATATGTGACTGATGCACGATATTTTAGTCATGCATGTTGAAATAAATAAGTTGTAACAAGCGTATAAGAATGTCGACGGAGCTTGGTGAGAACGAATAGCTTAGTTGGTCAGAGCGCTGGAACGGTTTTCCAGAGGCGCGGGTTCAAATCCTGCTTCGTTCAAAATTTTTATACGCTTTTTAAATTTAAGTTTAGTAGTTTATAATCTGTCATGATGGAATTTCGAAGACATGTTTGTGCCTTGAAAATCGACAACGGCTGCAAGTTTTTTTTCAAATTCTAATTCAAATGGTTTTTCAAAATAAGAAATTACAAGCTTCGTTTTTTGAACGTCAAATAATTTACTATCAGTTCACTAAAGTTACTGCCTCAGACCTGAGAAGAACTGGCGTAAGAAACTCAGCGGGACATGTCTTTTTTTATCAAAATTTTTACCTCATATCATCGGGGATTTTGCAAATCCGCGTAACTAGCATTGGATAATTCCGCGTATCTGACAAATGTAGCCAATATCAGTTTTCGGGGGCAATTCACGCAAAATCTTGATTAGCTGCCACCACCTTGACGTAAGTTCATTTCGACCGATAGGAAACCAGAAATTCGCTCAATAACTATACTGCGTATCTGTCGCGGACAAATGTCAACACCGCGTAAGTTATCTGGCGACCCCGGTAACGCGTTTGTGTTTAATTTTGAAATAAAACTGTGTGTTTACTCATGAATAATTAGTGCCAACATCAGGTAAGTGTATATTATAAGTCAAATATCAGTATTTCGCACAATTACAGTTAATTTTAAGTTTGTTGTTCAATTCTAACTTGTCTTCATTGATTCATTATTTATAAACTAGAAATCACAATTTATTCTTTTACGTTGTCGTCGCGCCGTTATATATAATGTTATTTTATCTTATTTCTTCCTAAAGGGGTTAAAATATCATCTTCGTTTATGAGATCTCACATTTATTTAAATATTGTATCAATTCAAGGAGCGCAAAGTGTGCTTTTGTTTCAGATAATGGTGGACATAAATCTCAGTCAAAAACTTTGTAGAAGACATTATGACTGTTGTCTACTAAGAGGAACGACAAAATTGTACTGCTCGCCTCCGTAATGGCATTCGTATGGGAGTCGCTCTCCGGGTTCCCGTTCAAAGTCGCTGGGACTTTAAAGTACATTATTATTTTCAAACTGTAATTTTGTGAATATATTGTATCGAGAATGAATCGCGTTTTATACGTATGATGATATTTCTAAATGTACCAGTTTTTGCCGCGACCGCGCTTTCTGCAATTGCAAAGAATAGTGTGTTACGTATCTCAAATTTTTATTATTAATTAAAAAAAAGTAATATATTATAACCTTCCTCAAGTTCCTCGATAAAATGATTATCTAATACTAAAAGGTTATTGTCAATCCAAAGCTTTAATTGTTACGGACTTAGCGCCTAACATGACCAAAGTTTCTCCAATTAAATGTTCTATTCAACGTAAAATATTTTTTACACCAAAAATTTCTGAGATAATCGCGTTCAAACAAACTCTTTCGTTTTACAATACAGTATAGATTATGATTCGAAATCATCCATTGAAATTAGGATGTTTTTGTATTTTAATAGCCTCACTGATAATTCTAGAGGTATAAATATTTTTACTAGCAAGTATGTGGGGCTTATCAAACCAGATGTAGTGGTTGGATTTATCCGTTGTGACTTTGATATATCCTCATTCTTGATATCGGAGATGTGTTCGTTCACCCTAACACCGATGCTTCTCTTTGTTTGACCTATATATGATAAGAAACAGTCACAATCAAGTTAGTATACACCTGCACACTGCAAAGGACTATTACTTTTCACTAGTCTCAAGAATTGCCTCTCACTTTCTTATTACAATTTTAACGGAAGCTAATCATAAGATGTTGCTTGTAAAAGTGTCGGCTGTCTCTTTACTGTGAGTGGCTTGTTGGTCTTTTGACGACGCCTTCGGAGAATTGGCAGCATGTTCTGATGAAGAGCGGCCTTACAATATATTTAAAAAATTAGCCAAATTTAATCAAATAACACTATGTTGCAAGAGCGTTAACGTCTTTTTTGTGTCTGTACAACTGTTTTTTTTTATATAAAGGCTTCCAACTTCAATCCATCAGTGTCACACGTCATATATTTACCTTTGTATGTAAATAATTGCGAAGTGAAACGTAAACAGACAAATGATAGGGTTGAACGGTTTACGCGTTAGGAATCCGTGCTATCTCACATGTGTGAAATGATGCTTTTAGAACATAATTGCATAGTTTTAACTTGTGTTGTTGTTATGTAAGGTAATTTAATTACCTAGTCTTTAATGTAAGAAGGAAATTGAAATACTGAAAAATCATACGTTATTTGTAAAATGAAACGGATTTACCCACTTATATACTATAAATAGCGTATACATACTTATAAATAATTTATGCTGCTCTACTCAGCTTTACGCTGCATCCCGCACCTGGCAGGGTAGGCAGAGGGAGCTTCGGAACCTAGTGTTAAGACTCTCCGTTCCACTTCTGTTCCCCACTATCAGTCGAATTTGAGGCGTCGATTATCTATACATTTAATATAACACTGAAACTGTAGTATGAATTGTATAGATATTGACTTTTACTACTCAGTAAGACACTTATTTTGTAGCAATATTGTTGAACAGAATACTTTATTTTAACGTTAAATTGTTTGTTATTTTGACTTTTTTTTTAAACTGACTAAAATAAAATACATTAAATGTTAAAGAAAGTTATCAAAACTACAATATTTTGCAGTATTTTTAGATGTTTGCTTGAATTTTCCATTTCAAATTATTTTTTTATGCCGTATACAACAGACTAACCCGAGTAAACTTGAGAACCTAACGTTGGCCCACTCCGTTCCCATAGATACTTCCGTTCATCTCGCTATGACCAATGAATATATGTAAGTAAAATATATTCCAAAAAGAACGATTGAATTTTAAAGCTTTTTTGCGTACGCTGCGTAAACAGTTAAAATATGCCAATAATATGTTTAACGAATTGATTCTCCCTAAACAGTTAAAATATGCCAATAATATGTTCTAAAGAAAAGACAGCTACAGGATATAAAAACTGCGTCTAAATCGCTGACGAAATTATTGAGGTTTGACAAAGTTTTATAAAAAATATTAATCCTTAAATCAACCGTGTAAGGATCGAATGTAGCGAAATCCCGTCTTGTTGACCACTTACGTCTTAAGAATTAATAATCCCCATGCAAAATTTAATATTTCCTAGCAGATGTGGGACATCAGCCTTCCAGTGGAGGACAAATTAATATAGATAAATACATTTTATATAAATCAAAATATAAAAAAGTGGTTTGGATAAATTCATTTTAATAAATGAATATTAGATACTGAAATCGTTCTTTTCCACGACTAAGTATTAGCAGCTCGAACTTGAATCTTGTTGAAACAAATGATTTATATTTCAAAATTCTGGTTTTTGCAGTTTGTGAAGAAGAAACTTCTCTTTCACCTTGTATTTGTCTTTTATAAAGTTCATTGTGAATGCTAATGCAAAGTGGGCTTCATCTCAGTAAGGTCTTCATTGTGTAACGTTACACAATGAGCGGTTGCTTTGGAATAGTTTTGACAAAATCTCTAGACACGAAGTCGAACTTGGAGGTTTATATTTATCTTATGTAGCGCACCTGGCCTCATTACTTAGCGGATTATTTTGAGAAAATTTCGTAGGACTACGAAAGTAATGTAAGTTTATTCGAGTACGTTTATTCGTATACAATTTACATGGTAATGACCCGGTGCCTTACACCGGCCATTACCATATAAAGTTTCTGAAAAATGCTGAAATGTAAATAGAGTGGATCAGTCTACTAACTTTACCCAGAGAAATGAAGGATGAGTCAGGGTATAGGATACGGCATATAAATTCCGAATCATGGAACGTTTTTTGTGATTTAATGATTTTAAGAGTACCAAGATATTTATATGAAAACCTATAAATATTTCAGCACACAATAAACAAATATTATATATTTTGATATTTATAAAATATCGGAAAAGTGTTCAATATAACAAATATATATTTACCTTTGTAGACAAAGTTTAGTAAGGGCAATACTGTGAACTGCTCTATACAAAAACTTTCAGACGTATAATAGATAAGTATGTGTACACGCGAAAAAAAGCATTTTCCATAAAACAAAGCATTTTCAGGGCCTCAAATAAACGGAAAGACGAAAAAATTTATAAATTACGCTATGAAATAAATTATATCGTCATTTCCTTCCTGTATTTTTAATTTGCCTTGCTCTCGCTATGGCTTGTACAAGTTTCGGTGTAACGTAGGCGAAAACAATTAATTGGACTCATGAGCAATAAAATTGCAATAGATTTTATTAAAGCATTCGAAAAACTAACTTAATATAAAGTTTATATGTCGCTCGTATATTGTAAAATAAATATTTTACTTACATACAAAAACCTTGAGATAGGAGTATTTTAAACCAAAATATAGTGATTTATGTACCTAAAAGTAAAAGCTATTAAAAGTTTACGGTGAAGTACAGTGTCACTTACTGCCTCCACAGCGGTGTATCAGTAGACGGTTGACAGGTAATATCCGGTTCATCTATCGTTCTCCTCATTGTAGATTCAGAGCAAACTGCGGACTCCACTCCCCTCACTCCTGAATCTTCATCAGAAGAAAGAGAATTACTTTTTACCCTACACGGTAACGCTAAAAGGGGTTATGTTTTAAGCTTTAAGTTGCATAGTATCGCTATTTTTGTATTATATAGATTATTTTTGTCTGAAATAGCGATATACCAATAGATGTAAACATATGACCATATACGGATCAGTGTGCCATATACGGACCACTAGTGACTACAACTACAGAAAAAACACACAACTGTCATTTATGTGTTTTTATATTTTTATATTCTGTACGTGTTCCAAATATTTATTTTAATTGGCATGGTTTTTTTAATCTACCTCGCAATTTTAGAGACGCTGGACAGAAAATCAAGATAGTGCCAAGTACCCTTAAGTAAGTTTTTAAATTAAGTATTACAAAAATTCAACGAGCAGATCTTTAGTGTTCAAAGTAACGTTTTTAGGAAACTCATCGATATCAATTGAGTGGTGTGTCAAAGTACCTACATCAATGTTTGCTACATAATGAAAATGTTATTAAACTCAGTCGACAAGTTTAGTTTTGTTCTATCGGTTACAAAGTACTTCATTCACTCATTCATTTCTTCAATTATGGCGTTTCGAGTATGCCAGTTGAGCAAAGTTCACTTCGCCAATGTCACGTTGTATGGAGGACTCACGGGAAGAATTAATCTGTACAAAAGGAATAATTGTACACAATAATATAATATATGTAAAAAAGGGACCCAGTATAATTACTGCCTTCACCTATAACAAAACATACAAATATTTACAAAATATACACACAACACATTATGTTAGTAATAAATAATATTTTACATAGTCAAGTTTTGGGAGCCTTTTGTTATAATGAAGATAATTTCTTATAAATGAAGTATTTTATTTTAAAAAAATAATTAAAATAATACTTTAAAACTAAATATATGTGTTAACAGAGTGATATGTTAACTATAAAAAATTTAATTAAAAAAAATACTTTAAAACTAAATATATCTAAATACGTGTTAACAGAGAGATATGTTAACTACGACTTCCCTTCTTTCTATTCCATATCGCTGGGAATGCAACGCGGAGTCTTCCGCGAATTCTAGCGTGAAAAACAAATATCTCCGGTTACGTTCCCAGGCGCTTGCATAACTACATAGATGTTAGTTTATAATCTAATTTTGTTACGTCTAATATATTTACATAAAAATTTACATAAAGGACCAAACACAAACATTAACAGACATTGAACATTTAGAGGACGAGGGACTTTATTGGGGAGAACATCATATAGGGGACGAGTTAAGTTGGGACAAGAAAAAAGGATGTGGGAAGGGGAACCGTCGTCCAGGCCACATTCACACAGTAGTTACATTTTCTAACCACTAACAATACTTAATACTAACTGACAACTCTAAACTCTCATTACATATAAAAGCCATAGATAGTTACGTCACTACATCTCTAGTAAGACAATTAGTATTTAAGGTCAGCTGTGCGTATAGATTAATAATAGCACATATTATGCTTTATCGTAGAGTATGGAGCGTGGCCGTTTTATTGTTTCTACGCTAGTTTTACAAATACATTTCCAGAATAAAGAACTAAAGATATAATAAATTTTCTTCCAGATTTGTAGCAAAAAATCTCTTTGTAGTAACAATAATGGTAGTTTTCGTTGTAATTCATTATTATTGTAGAAGATACAAGACAATAACATGGTAGGTATATATATAGCATATGCTTATATATAAGGGCGGTGATCTAACACAGTATAATATATATGTAAATACATATACGAAATTAATAAAATCTTTTAAATATTATGGTCAAATTTGATCATTTTTTGTGAATTAATTACAAAAATATACAACACGCGTTTATGTGACAGCACTAGTTTTTGAGATTTTTCAATCCAATAACTTTTAATGTGAAAGCAAGAATGCGCTACGGATCCTTAAACCTAATAAAGGAAAATAATGACTTTATTAATGACGCCTGGGAATGATACTCTTGTTCCAGTCTATGTCAAAGGTACTATCGTCACTTATAAATATGAAATTCTTCCCAGGTCTGATGTAGTAACTTTAGTAAACCGGTGGTAAAGTTTTTCAAATTCTAAGACGAAGCCTGTTACTTTTTTTTTGTATAAAATATTAGAATTGATAACTCTTCATGAAAATTCATGGAAAATGAAAAGTTAGGTAAGTATTTGCTAAGATAATTACTAGCTTTTTGACTTGTTTGCTTCAGTTGTTTTATTTATATTCCATTATTCAACTAGTTTTGTTTGGATGTCGAATATAAAATTCAAATTACAATTTAATATTATCCACAACAAACGTAAAATTTTGTTTATTTTATTCTATTTGGACCAGAGTTCAGATATGTATATTTGAAACTTAGGCAAACTATATAAAATCCTCCATAATGGCTTTACCTGAGGGCGGTAAAATGTGTGTATTATGAGTAAAATCTTAATAAATTGATTACTATTATGCCTTCATAAATAAATATATTTTTACATGAAAGCAATACATTTAATAGGGACAATAGAATGTCTTCACAGTAGGTTCTCTAGTTCCTCACTTTATACAAGTATGCAAAATTGTGAAATATATCTTACTACACGTTCTATAAGAAAAATGGCAAAGTATGAAAACAAAATATGGATGTTAATATTTACTGCTCGATTCGGGTCCTTGCAGAGTGCAGGGCGTTGTCACATTGCTGACATATATTATATCGGTTTTCAAGTGAAAAAACAGTAGAACTTAATTACTTTGTACCACAATCATATTTGGTAACTAATTGGGAGATATTCTGTATGTAAAGGTTAAGTTCTTGTTAGTGATTTGCTCATATATACCTGTTATAGTTTTGGATAAATTCAGCTTAAACAATAAACAGTAATATACGATTAGATACTGAAATCGTACTTTTCCACGGCTAAGTATTAGCAGCTCGAACTTGAATCTTGTTGGGTAGGTCGTTACAGAGATGTGTGGTGCGTGGAAGGAAAATTCCTACGAAACCGCGCAGTAGTAGAGTGCCACGTGTCAAGATGATGTGGATGGTACAGTAACTTGTGGCGTACTGTGCGGTTAGAAAATTCGGCGGCAGGTACCAAGTCAAACAGTTCTCCAGAACACTCCCCGTAATAAATGCGTAGAGAACACACAGTGAAGATACGTCTCCACGCAAAGCCAAAGTGTCAAGCCCGTTACAAATCATTGGGTCCCCAACGATTCGAACGGCTCTACATTGTACGCGATCAAATGGTTCCAGCTGATACTGGGGTGCACCCAGAGGTGAGAACTGTGTTCCATATGACGCCGAACTTGGGCCCTGTACAGTGCCAAACGGTGTTTTGGCGTTTCGGTGTAACGTAGGCGAAAACAATTAATCGGACTCATGAGCACTAAAATTGCAATAGATTATATTAAAGCATTCGAAAAACTAACTTAATATAAAGTTTATATGTCGCTCGTATATTGTAAAATAAATATTTTACTTACAAAAAATACCGTTAAGATAGTAGTTTTTTTTAAACAAAATAGAGTGATTTATGTACCTAAAAGTAAAAGCTATTAAAAGTTTATGGTGAAGTACAGTGTCACTTACTGTCTCCACAGCGGTGTATCAGAAGACGGTTGACAGGTAATATCCGGTTCATCTATCGTTCTCTTTATTATAGATTCAGAGCGAACTGCGGACTCCACTCCCCTCACTCCTGAATCGTCATCAAAGGAAAGAGAATTACTTTTTATCCTACACGGTAACGCTAAAACGGGTTATGTTTTAAGCATTAAGTTGCATAGTATCGCTGCAGAGACGTATATTGTATATTGATTATTTTTATCTGAAATAGCGATATACCAATAGATGTAGACATATGGCCATATACGGATTACTGTGCCATATGCGGACCACTAGTGACTACAACTACAGAAACAACACACAACTGTCATTTATGTGTTTTTATATTTTTATTCTGTACGTGTTCCAATTTTTTATCTTAATTGGCATGGTTTTTTTAATCTACCTCGCAATTTTAGAGACGCTGGACAGAAAATCAAGATAGTGCCCCTTAAGTAAGTTTTATTACAAAAATTCAACAAGCACATCTTTATTGCTCAAAGTAACATGTTCAAAGAAAACTCACCGATATCAATTGAGTGGTGTATCAAAATACTACATGATTTTTTGCTACATAATCAAAATGTTATGAAACTCAGTCGACAGGAATATTATAAGCAAGTTTATGTAATAATTATCGCTTTCGGTTACATATTAGTTAAATTTTCTAATCACTTACAACACTTAATATCAACTGACAACTCTAAACTCTCATTACA
Source organism: Eueides isabella (assembly GCA_019049475.1). NCBI lineage: Eukaryota > Metazoa > Arthropoda > Insecta > Lepidoptera > Nymphalidae > Eueides > Eueides isabella. The sequence goes on along the minus strand of CM032410.1, from coordinate 1,267,917 downwards.
TATTAAAGCCATAGTTACGTCACTACGTCTCTAGTAAGACAATTAGTGTTCAAACTCAGCTGTACGTATAGGCTAATTATAGCACATATTAAGCTTTATCGTTAAATACATTTTCAACCAACAATTGTTTCTACGCTAGTTATACCACTAAATTTCCAGAATAAAGAACTAAGTATATAATAAATTTGCTTCCCGATTTGTAGCGAAAATCTCTTTGTAGTGACAATAATGGTGGTTTTTGTTGTAATTCATTATTATTATAGTAGATACAAGATAATGATTTAGTATATATAGCATATGCTTTTATAAGGGCGGTGATCGAACACAGTACCATATATATGCATCTTTATGTATGAAATTAATAAAATCATTAAAATATTATTGCCATATTTGATAAATTTTTGTGTGTTAATTACAAAAATATACAACACGCGTTTATGTGGCAGCAGTAGTTTTTGAGATTTTTCATCCAAATATGCGCTTCAGGTCTTCATTTATGTTCTGGATGGCCTTCTTGGTATCTTCGCTATGAAACGAGTAATATAATTGGAAACCGTCAGCGTACACATGATATTTGTAAAACTTTGTACAATTTGGTAAATCCGCTGTAAATAGCGTAAACAGTATAGGTTTTAACAAGGATCCCTGCGGTACTCTACGCTGAACCCTTGTTAGAGTAGAATATCTCTTTTGAACAAAGGGTCATTACTGAAAGCCGTAATGGAGCTTTCAGTAATGACATTTTGTTCTCTATTTAATAAAAACGATCGAAACCATTGGCAGACGTCTTTTGAAAAACCGTAGCATTCTAACTTGCTTAGGAGTAGCTGCGGAGTAGGAGTAGTAGTAGGAATGCAGTCAAAAGCCCGTGAGTAATCAAGCAAGATCATAATAATACTCTTTCCATTATCGGAGGCTTCGGTTATGTCGTCAGTAATATTGAGAAGAGCTGTCTTTATACCATGGCATCGACCAAATCCAGATTGAAATTTGGGTATAATATTATTTTCATCAAGAAAATCTAACATTTGGTTCAATATTGTTCTTTCCAGAACCTTTGACAACACCGGTAAAATTGTTATTGGGCGAAGATCTTTTAGCTGCTCCACACATTTCCCTTTAGGAATGGGTCTGACTAAAGCACGTTTCCAACACGCCGGATACGTAAGAGTTCTGATGGTTTTGTTAATGATATCGGTGAAAATAGGTAAAGTCGAATTCAGGGTGAGCTTTATCATGTCTATATTTAAATCATCATAACCTGCCGCCTTAGTTTTAACGTTATTTATTTTATTTTATTTTGAGTACGTCAGATTGAGTAGGAACTTTGAAGTTAAAGTCTACGTTCAAATGAATTTTAGGCAAAGTGTTATTTTCAATAATTGACTCGATAATTGGGGGTAAGCCTAGAAAATACGTATTAATTTTGTCCGGATCATTTATGATTTACTTTTTGTTAATGAACACTGCATTTTTTTAAATTAAACCACATTACCCTTGGCTGATGCAATGTGTTATTTTTAAAACTATTGATAAAGGCCCTTTTTTCTCTATCCGTGGCGGAAGTAACAAGGTTTTTTAATTTGCGATAGTACTTTATAGATTAATCACTTTTTTGCGTGTGTGCTTTTAATAAAGTTTTGTCTCGTAGAGTCATCATAAACTTAATCATGTCTGTGATCCAAGGTTTTGGTGTATTTTTACAAATAACTTTTTGCAGCGGTGCATGTATATTGAACAAGAATATTAAATATTTATTTAACATATCTACATTACTAAATGCTGTTGCCAAATGCCACGTAATGGATTTTAAATCTTCTTTTAACTATTCTAGTTTATATCGTTAAGATTACGTTTAAATTTAATTTGTTTTGTTAATTTAGGCTTCTTTATATTAAAATCAACTAATATCATAGCATGATCACTAAGAAAAGGATTATGTATGACTTGAGCTCCGCGATATTTAGACATAACATTTGTAATTACCACATCTATAGTGGTTTCTGACGTACTAGTTATTCTAGTTGGTTCTTTAATAAGTTGAACAAGGTTACGTTGTTGACAGAAATTGCTCAATTTTATTGCATCTTTAGCCTTCTCTCGATTGTCGTCAATGTTTAGGTCACCTAGGAAACAAGTGTACTCACATTGAGCCATGACGTTTAGGGATTCGCTTATACCATCCAATGCATCACTGACTTCTACAGTAAATTTAAACAAAAGTACTTTTTATAGCATTAACATAACGATATACAAAAACCTTTTTATTAATATTATTTGAGCGTACGGAAAGTTCATTAATTTCAACTCATTATTTGGATGTAATTCAATGTTAACAACTATCTTACAAAAAATTTTTGGATCTCATCCTTTTAAGATTTTGATATACAAAAATATTAATACCTTTACATCTATAAACTGACAATTACTATTTTAACCTTTATTTTTCTCGTATCGTTATTTATATTGTTAGTTTAACTTTTTATCGTATTCACCTTTTTTTGATATTATTTATTTTTTAAATTTACTCTCATTTTTTTTATGCTTAATAGAAAAATCTTTAGTTACATCATATCTATCTAGTCCACGCGCTTGGGAAGATTAATAGTAGCCCTTATCCCGCGGAAATTCTCGGATCAAAAATCGCCTATATGTTGTTTCATAATCCCTCTATCGTCATAAACTTGGTTTGTTATTCCGGAGATTAGTCCGGTGAAAAGAACAGACAAAACTTTTTACCCGGTTCACAGACAAATACTTTATTTTTTTTATTTATATATAGGTGTATAAATTAAAACTACCTACCTACTAGTATTTCAGAAAATGTGCTTGTATAAACAGATGAGCTGACTTGAAATTTTTGTTGACTTGAAATTGAAATGAATTATATTAATAGTTGGTTAATACCTACATTGTGTTTCGTAAACATATCTAATATACGGATACATATTTATTATATGTAGTACAGATAGATGAAAATCTTCACTCGCTACCAGTATACTCTGATATAACTGTCAAAAATAATGAGCACGACGGCTTTTGAAGTGTTCTCGTATTGCGGCGCTGTCAATTTTATTGTTTTTTTCTTCTTCTAATTCCGGTTATATTATTGTTGTCTTTATTATTTATTTTACGTTAAAGTTGTTTCATCTATTTTCGTAACTTTTTCTGGTGGTTAAACTAACTAGCGAATAACTGCTGCTATAATTTCATATTTTGTTTATAACCTTTCGACGTATGACGTCTAAATTTTCCTCTTCCTTTTTAGCAGGAGATGAGGCTGGAGTGAAGTGCTGGGCTTAAAGGAACAGGTACGTTATCCGGGTTATTCATCAGAATGTTCTGCAAAGCTTTTTTTTGTTGTCTTCTTTTCTTGTTTTTAGCTTGTCATTCTCTTTTTATCTCTGTGTGTTGTCTTGTTGTCATATCTTTGAATAGAATTTCTCGAGCATGATAATTACATGAACATGGTAAATCTTCGTGATCTTTTTTCATTCTTTCAAAGTGTTTTATTTTTTTAAGGTAAAGTTACCTTAAATAAGGTAAGTAATTGATAAATAAATCTATATAACTTAAAAAATATTTATAAAAGAGGCCTGTCGTTGCGCAGCGGCACAAGTGTGTGATTGTAACCGACAGGTTCTGGGTTCGAGCCCCAGTCGAGGGAATGAAAAATTTAATTTTATTTTTATTTTATTTTATTAGGGAAACAGACAGAACATATTAAACACAAATATTAAATTAATATAAAATTCTACACAATCCAACAAAGTTTCCACACAAAAAAAATTAGAAACATAAAGAGCATATAATAATTTTGCAAATTTCGCAACTGATAAAGGGTGCCCTGAGTATGTAAGACAACAGAACATTAAGGCTATTATGTCTCAGGAGCGTATATCATTTTTTTTATGGAAAAGACGTCAAACGAGCGTACGGGTCACCTGGTGGTAAGTGATCACCGTCGCCCACGGCCCCGAGTAACTCCAGAGGAGCTACAGGAGCGTTTCCGTCCTTTAAATTGGAAGGGCACCGGGGCCCGGCATTACCTAATGCGAAACGCAGTGGCCAAAGCCACTACTTGACACCGGTCTTAAATGCCGGGGGTGGTAATAATCCGGTCGAGTCTGCCCATGCGTACTTTAGACGCCTCTTACGACCATCGACCATCAGTGCCAAAGTGATGCTATTCTAAGCCGGAATCACACGGCACATCTTCTCGGTTTCCGTTTCAACGTTCCTATGCAGATGTTGCTAAGGAAATGTTCTTCCCACCTATTTTCCCACTCTCCCAAACCCAGCAAAGCAGACTCCTTGTTGCTCCTACTAAATCTCACCGTAAGACAGTCTTCCAATCTCCCCGTCCCCGCGCTTCTTTCCAAAGCGATGTGATAAACAAGTTTACCAGTCCATAACAAGTAGTTGCCCCTCTCCCCTTCCTAATGGTTGTTGCCTTAATCAAGAGGCTGCCATTTCAACAGAATCTACAAAAGATCTGTTAATGGCTTGGCTTACCGACACTCTCATGAGCATTATCTCAACTGCTGATGAAATCCCAATACCGTCCAACGTTGCCCAAAAACTACTTAAAATTTTCCAAATCCTTAACGATCTTCCTACTTACAGTCAACAGATTAATGCTGTTGCTGTGAGAGTCCTTGGTATTTCCTTTCTTTCTGTTTATATTCCTCATCCTTCTACACCCACTTTCCTAGAGCTTAAGGCTAATATTTCTTCACTCCCGAGCCCTGTGCTGGTCCTAGGTGATTTTAACACTCATTACTCTCTGTGGGGGTGTTATTACTGTCATGGATTTTCTCCCTCGTTGGTAGACATGATTGATGATGTTGATCTCTGCATTCTCAATGATGGTTCACTTCCTAATCACAACCCTAGGACTGCTATTGATCTTTCTTTATCCTCTCCCTCTCTTGCTTCCCAGATATTAAGGTCAGTACTTCCTCCTACCCATGGTACTGACCGTTTCCCTATTTTGATGTTTTTAACGCAGCCTGAATGACGATGGAGAAGTACGTTGCCATTGCAATTACTTGCTTTACATTTTTTTTTCTATAATGTAGTAATTTATGCAATAGTGAATATATATAGTCTTACTCGAGCGCGTCTAGGACATGTTTCTTTTAGCAATTGAGGCAACTAACATAAGAGACGTCGACTCTCATTTCTTTTTGGTCGGGTTTAATGTGTATGCCACAGAATACTGCAGCGCCCGTTTCCTTCAAAGAAAATTGTAAGAATTTGTCCTAAAATGCTGCTGCTGTTAAACCTAAATGTATATATTTACACGGAAAATCCATATACTCTATATTTAAAAAAATGATAATTGTGCAGGTTAGGTTTAAATTGTGGAAGCTCTAAAATACTGGTACTTCACTAATAAATACACGCACAAAGAACTTCCACCGGAACACATCTCAGTAAAGTAGACGTCGGTAATTTGCGAGGACGTTTATTACCAAAAGAAAGTTCTAACGATGTTTGAAATTGCTATAATTTAGCAAAGGGATTTGGACACATAAAGTACGTAATACGATTACCAGGGCTTACTCGGAGTTTAATGCTATTTACTTCGACAAGTTTCTAAGATTTGTTATTTAAAGAGATAAATTTCAGTTTTAAAATGTTTTACTGGTACTGTTTTTTTTAGCTTCATGCTGTATCCCACACATGGCAGGGTAGGCAGAGGGAACTGGGGAACGTAGTGTTAAGACACCCCGTTCCACTTCTGTTTCCCACTTTCCGCGGAAGTTTAAATTGTCACACTTAATATTTTGAAATAAAAATATAGAAACATGCCCAATGAACTTTAATCTGTAGATATTTACTTTTTCGGCAACTTGTTCGAAGTAATATTGAAGTACATTTTATATACATATGTAAGAGTATCATAGTGAACGTGAACCTGCCTGGAGCAGGTTATTAAATCTTTCATTGAAACACGGCGCAGCCCTCGCAGTCTCCGGCGTCGCGGTGTAATTCCGTTGTACATTGTTGGTCCTATTTCAATTCCTATAACTGGAATAGCTTTAAATAATTTAGCATACGAGTGTATTTAAAACATCGATTAAAATTGTAGATTTTCAATTCAATTTTATAATTTAAAAACTATTAAATTCCATAAGAATAAGCCATTAAAAAACCGTTTAAATTAATAATATAACATAATGCTATCGTTTTGCTCCTGCACAATGTATGTAGATACTGTAAACTTACATACATGATCTGTACCAATTGGTGCAAATAGAGGAAACAAAAACTGGAATTCAACCAAGCACCTGCTAATTTAAAAGCTTTTTCAATGGCTTATTCTTGTGGAATTTATTAGCTTCGAATTGCTAAAATTTAAGCAAAATCTACAATTTGAATATACGTTTTAAATACACCCATGTACTAAGTTACTTCAAGCTAACGAGAATAGCACTTAACATCGAAGCGCCACAATAAGTCGGGTTAGGTTAGAATATACGACAAATGTATTAAAGTAACAAACACATCAACCAGAACGATCACCGGAAATAAAGATAATAGAACTGTCAAAATGTTTTCCTTGTTTGTATGTCAGGTTGATGCCGCGACGAAAAATCCTTTACTTTGACGTAATCCTACGTTTGGTACGAAATACAAATAGTTTTTTTCTATTGCAGATAAAATAATATATAAGAAAAACTCGCTTTAGCTAAAGTAGGTCTTTTTGTTGTTGTAAGTACAAATTATAAAAGAAAATATAAAATAATTCTCTAAACAAAATGTCTTGACGGAAACATTGTGATCGTACTCTGTTTATTTTAACAGTTATTGTACACGAAGTTATATAAATCTATGTACACATACTTACTATATATGTATCCTAGATTTGTAACCAGGTTCGTGTTTCCTTGAACAACAGATGGACAATATAATTCACTGCTACGAGCGGACGTTCATGAACGAGGTAACGACGACCTCTACGACAGAACATCCCATCGATGGTAGGTAAATTGACTGAAACAGATCTAATTAAGTACTTAAGTTGTCGTTTATAAAGTTAACGTTCGTGTTTCCTTGAACAACAGATGGACAATATAATTCACTGCTACGAGCGGACGTTCATGAACGAGGTAACGACGACCTCTACGACAGAACATCCCATCGATGGTAGGTAAATTGACTGAAACAGATCTAATTAAGTACTTAAGTTGTCGTTTATAAAGTTAACAAACTTATATATGTACAAGTTTATTATTCGAACATGAGAATTTATTGTAGCTATATATTTCTAAGGCAGCTAGATAACTTAAATAAAATAGTTAAGTAAAAAGTAAAAGTTCTTCTATGATTTTATTCAACATCTATAAATAAATTTAAATTATTATATTAATATATTATTAGTATTTTAAACAACAGCGTAATTGTAAATATTACCAATTATTCAGTTGGATGATTATTCTTAAATGAACAATTAACCTATTTATCAAAAACGGTTACATTGTATTACGAAGTGGCGTTATTATTTGAAAGAAATGCTCGCTCCAGGCTATTTCAAATGTATCATTGTCACATAATTGATTATATGATGTAAAATTTGATTAAAAAAAAGACATGTCCCGCTGAGTTTCTTTCGCCGGTTCTTCTCAGGTCTATTCAAAAACTGTAACGGATTTTCGTAATCAAATCAGGATTATTTCTAATATCATGAAATTGTGATACAAATTTAAAAACAACAAGCAACGCCGTAAGTTATTACGGCGTTGTTTTTCTGTGGAAAGTGAAATATTGTTTTTTTGTATTAGAACGCAATGCCTCAATTACAATATCAATATTTTATATATACATTCTTTTTATTAAAAACGTATAAAAATTAAACGTACACGTTACAGGATTTGAATCCGCACTTGAAAACCTTCTAATCTAAGTGTGGATTACCACTTTAAAAATAGTGAAAATATGTTATATATATAATTCTTACAACATAAAAATAATGTTTTTCGGACACTCAACTGTAACGCTAAAATGCCTGGCCTCTATAATCATTATGAGGTCGTCGTCGTCATGTCAGCCGTGCGACGCCCTCTGCTGGAAGTAGGCCTCCCCCAAGGGTATCCACGACGATCGCCGCTGGATGCGGGAGGCGCATTATGAAGTACTGGTCTATAATCATTATACGGTACTGGACGTCAGTCAAAGAACAAAAGACTTCTTGTAATAGCTGTTTAGTTTTACTCTTTGAACGACACACGTTCGACCCGTTAAAGAGTAAGTTGCGTAAATAACGCGAAGAGTTTCCTATTTGACCTGCTTTAAATATTAACTGTAACATATGAAGTGCTCTCAGAATATTTAATATCATTAAATATTTAATGGAATTATAGATCTTTTTAAGCAACCTTTTTGTAATTTTTAAATTATTTTTCATCAACAATGAGTATTTGATGGATAAAATACTAGACTTAATCTTCTATATTGTAGAGTGGGCGTAGGAAACGCAACTTTCTTTATTTCATTGTGTTTTGACATTTCTGGTCATAGAAATACTCCATTTCTCTAACAATTGGTTCCCAGGCTCCCTCTGCCTTCCCTGGTATGTGCGGAATACAGGGTTTAAACAAAAATAATTTATTTTATTACAAATTCTTATTTACTATCAACTTACATCATTAAGGAAATCAGAAATATCTAGGCCTGTCGTGGCGCAGTGGCACAAGCGTGTGACTGTAACCGACAGGTTCTGGGTTCGATCCCCATTCGAGGAAATGAAATATTTAATATTTTCAATTTAAATATTTAATGTTTCATTTCTTCGCTCTGGTAATAAGGCAAAGCGCGGCGTTGAGTTGCGCCACTCAACATGCAATGCCTCAAGTTCGGCGGAAAGTGGGGAACGGAAGTAGAACGGAGTGTCTTAACACTAGGTTCCCAAGTTCCCTCTGCCTACCTTGCCTCGTGCGGGATACAGCGTGAAGCTGAAAAAAAAAGAAATATATTTTAATGGTGAAACCATAGTCTTATCACGCTTTTCTTGTGTTCACCTCAAATAGTTAGTATTTTACCAAATATAAATAAATCTCATGCGTACATACATTACATTTCGTTGTGTAAATGTCCTCAGCTTCACTACATTATTATTAAGCTATTTTAAACAATGAGCAATTAAGCTGTTAGACGACATACTAGGAAAATCCTTACAAGCTCTTTATATTTAGTAAGAAGTTCTGTTCGCAGTAAAAAAAATACTTTTACTATTTTTTAAAGTGTTAATCCACACTTAGGACAGAAAATACTAAACTTAAATTTTAAATTGTGAACGAAGCAGGATTTGAACCCGCGCCCCTTAAAAACCGCGCAAGTCAGAGCGCTTGAATGAACGAATGGCTTAGTTGGTCAGAGCGCTTGAACGCTCCAGCTCCAGATTTGTGAAATTGCTACAAATGAAAGAGAGGTAATTCGGTTGTCCAAAAGTAGTATAAACTAGTTGAGGCTGAGCAAATGACGTTACACTATAATATACAACTCAAGTTACTCCTCGCGGATTGTACCATACATTTTCATTGCTCCATTTGAGACTACAGTATGTCAAACATTTTACGCGTCAAATATTATATGACCTTTATCTTTTGCGGCCAAACTGTGCCGAAATGTGCTTTGTTCAGCTTCATGCTGTATTCCGCACAAAGCAGGGTAAGCAAAGAAAACGGAAACCTACTGTTAAGAAATTCTGTTCCGGTCTACAATTTCTTATAACAATAAATATTTAACATGTTTACAATGTATAACATATTATTCCATACCTAGGAAAGAAAAATACTAATTTTAAAAACGTATAAAAATTTGGTAATCGTCCAAATGCTCTGACCAAGCGATAGGTTCGCATCAAGCTAAATAAATATTATTATACGCTTGTTACAACTAATTAATGTTGTTAGCAATAATCCGTCTACATATTTTTTTTATATATGTTTTTTTAAATCAGTATTAAATATTTAATTTGAAAATATTAAATATTTCATTTTCTCGAATGGGGATCGAACCTACAACCTGCGTGTAGTGACACCCTTGTGCAGCTGCGCCACAACAGGCCAACGTTGAAATAAAAATCCCATTCAATTATCTGTCCCCGTGAGCGCTGCTTTAATTATCTATCACTGAAAGCAACCTTTAATGGAAGGAACAAATAAATTTGAGTTTCAGACTCGAATCGTACGAGTAATAGTATAGGCGGTGTACTGACCGCGAGCTTTTAATACTGCGCTTTGCCTCGATAAGGCATAAAAAAAAGCTAAGCTCTCATCGATATATCGATATAAGTATAAACGAATTTAGCATTATATTATTATTGTGGAATGAATACATTTCAATAAGTTTATATTTTAGGAATTGAATTTCTTACACAGATTTATTTATTTATTTATTAGGCAAGCCAACGTAACATATAAAATTATACAAAAAAGTTTTATAAATACATGCAAAATTTCAAAAATATGTTTTCTATTGTACATAACACTTACAGGCTAGCTCAACAAGATATAAAAAATACATATTCCTAATCTAAAAACCTAAAACCCAAAAAAACAAATAACCTAGATAATATAAAAAATAAAAAAATGATAACTATCAATCATACAAATAAAACTAATCATATAGAACTACTTTACCATCTAAAATATACATTATTTATAAAAAATATATAAATAAAAGAAAAACAATAACAAAGGGGATTGTCTATTTGACTTGCAAATATTTTTTTAATTTCTTTTTAATTAATGTGGTGGAGTCTCTAAATATATCAATTTTAAATTTATTACAAATTGCGTTATAACTTTTCATAGCTCGATTTAAAGGAGCATTTGTGCCCAGGTTCGATTTAACTTTTCTACTAAGAAACGTGTATTTTTTCTTTATTTTCATCCTTGCATTTTGCCTTGGTATAGCGAACATAATTTTTTGTAGTAGTTTACTGCAGTTTATACCTCCATTTATAACCTTATGCAAAAAACAAATGTCTAGTATGATTCTACGGTTGTATAGTGAAAGCGTATTATAAAATTTTAACATACCCACATATCTCTTATTTTCTTTAATTTTCCTGTCCTTATAATTTAAATATTTTAAAAACTTCTTTTGTACTCTTTCTATCCTGTCTATGTGTATTTGGTAGAAAGGACTCCAAACAGTGGAACAATACTCTAGTTTACTTCTCACCATTGAATTGAATAATATTAGTATAGTCTGCGATTTCTTAAATTCTTTACTATTTCGTATGATAAATCCTACCGTTTTTAGTGTTGTTTTTAACAAATTTTCAATATGAGATACAAAGCTTAACTTGGCATCAATCGTGATACCCAAATCGTTAATTTGCTTTGTCCTAATTAGTGCCTCTCCATTTAAGTTGTATATAAAATTTATGGTATCTAATTTTCTACTGAATGTAATAGTAAAACACTTCTGGTGGTTCAATTTTAATTGATTTTCATTACACCAAATAGCTAATCTGTCCAGGTCTTGTTGGATTAATAATGCGTTGTTTATGTTGTTTATCTTCTTATAAAATTTAAGATCATCTGCGTATAAATAAAAATGGCAATATTTAAAGCATTTTGCTATATCATTAATAAAAATTTCAAATAGAATAGGTCCCAAATGGGAACCTTGTGGTACTCCCGATGTTGCAATAAATGTATTTGATTGATATCCCGCAACAACGACGTTCATTTCCCTATTGTTTAAGTATGATCTAAACCAGTCTAGAAGTTTGCCGTGGATACCATAATTTTTTAGTTTATGTATTAGAATAGTATGACTTACAACATCGAAAACTTTAGCAAAGTCTGTGTATATGCAGTCTATTTGACCACCCTTGTCTAATGATTCTGACAAATTATCTACAAATAAAGCCAAATTTGATGTGGTTGACTTTTTGGTAATAAAACCATGCTGGTCTTCTGTAAGTATAGATTTCATATGCCAATTAAGTGCTTCACAGATCAAAGACTCTAACATTTTACCAAAGATGGATAATATGCATATAGGTCTATAGTTGGTAATGTCCTTTTTGTCTTTGTTTTTGAAAATCGGTACAACCCGCGCTTTCTTCCATACCTTAGGAAATTCTCCTTCATCCAAAGATTTTTTGTATATATCAAGTAACGGTTTAGTTAAGAACAGTGCACAGCGTTTAACAAAAATTGGAGGTATATCATCGGGCCCAGCGCCCTTGCTCATTTTTAATTTTTTAATTTTATTTTCCAATTCAGCTTCCGTAATATTTATCTTTTGCATATTAGATATCTTACATTCATTTTGAAAAGTATTTTCTAAGTTAATATTAACTATGTTTGGAGTATAAATACTAGAAAAATAATTAGCAAATTCATTGCAAATGTCTGTTCCACTTGTTAACCTAGAGCCATTTAGTGTCATAATAGCAGGGTAGTCACATTTATTACATCGTTTTTGTTTTAAAAAAGAATAAAAAAACTGAGGGTTAACAGATATATTACTCTCAACTCTGACGATGTACTGCTTATATTCTTTTCTTATAAGAAGATCACATCTGTCTCTAAGCAATTTGAACTCAATTTCATCTAATGGATTTTTATATTTTTTAAAACGCATTCTATATTTATTTTTTTCAGCTAATCTTTTAATTAAGTTATTTGAAAACCAGATAGGATAAAAATTATGTTTTTTTATTATCTTTTTGGGAACACAATTTTCAATAATTTGACGTATTTCTTTATAAAATACTTCAGTCATTTCATTTACATTAGCACAATTTTGAAATAATACGTTCCAATTTATCGTTGCAAGTTTTTCATTAATTATATTATAATCGGCTCTAATAAAATTGTGTCGCACAATTGCTGGTGATTGAAGTAATACATCTTTGTTAGTAGTTTCGTAATTTATTACTAAAGGAGGATGGTATTTATCTATTGGGCATGCAAAAAATTTACTATGTTCAATTCCGACTATGTTACAATTGCTAAAAACTAGATCTAAGATTTTTCCATACGAATTATAAATCCCATTATGCTGAGATAAATTTGTAACTGCCATAAAGTCATGTATTAATGCAGAAACTGAGCTTTTTTTATCAGGGACAAATTTGTGATGATCAGAGTCTTTAGAAGTCCATTGAATTGCTGGTACATTAAAATCACCTATAAGAATAGTACAGGTTTGCTTATTTATAATCTGTTCTACATTGCCTAAAAACTTTTCCAGAACTTGATATTTTAATGGTGACGGAATCTAAACTGCACATATAGAAACTGTTGTTAATTTGTCTATGATGATATTTACCCAAAGGTCTTCGCATTTGGTTTCCCAGGATTCGATCCTGCAACTTTTATACCGCTTAGAAACTGCAATTAATACGCCACCCCCATTTGATTTGCAACTATCACTAGATTCACGATCTCGACGAAAGACTACGTAACGATTGTCAATAATTTCATTACATGCTATGCTATTATTGAGCCAAGTTTCAGTTAAAACTATAATATCAAATCTGCATTGAGAATTGCAAGATAAATTGCATTTGTTTTAGTTCTAATACCTCTTACGTTTTGGTAAAAAAAATTCAAATTTTTCACCATTTACAAAATGAATACAGTAAAAGACAAAGATTTATAAGTATAAAAGTCACTATTTAAGAAATTTTTATAGTAATGTTTTCAAAATATCCTTTGATTTCACTAGTATTACGTCACTTGAGGTCGATTTTCGAAGATAAATATTACTATTACGAGACCACACAAACCGGTACTGTTTTTCTTTTGCAAAAATTCTGGCAGCGGCATAAATATCCTTAGCCGTTGATGTTAAATGTTCTGATATATATATTGGCTTCTTTTCCCCAGAAATACCAAGATGTGTTGTATTTAATTTATTCTCCTTATTTTTCTTATTAAAATTTATTACACCTGCTAGGAACCGATCCCGAAATCTGTTATTACTAAATTTTATTAGAACTGATCTCGGACGTGTCGATTCTTTGTTAATTTTAGCTATACGAGTACACTTAGATATAACACCTTCCGATATTGGCACATTTACTACCCGTCCAATTTGTTCTATTGTCGTTACCAAATTTTCACTCCTATGCTCAGGAACACAGTGTAACTCTAGATTGGCTGCTCTTAATTCTCTTTCTAAATTATTAATCGTATTGCTTTGAGAGTTCAACACCTGCCGAATATCTTTATTGTCCTTTTTAAGTATAATTATTTCTTGTTTTGCTTCCTCTAATTCTTGTTTAATCGCGTCAAAATGGCTAGAAAAATAGTCCAGAGATTGCTTAATATCTTGTAAAGCATTCAATTCCTCTCGTATGTTTTTTAATTCTACACTATTTGTTTGAGATATGGTCTCCTTAATTTCTCTTCTTATTGCCGCTAGCCAGTCGTTATGATTTTCAATCTTATCCTTGTTAATATTTGTTACTGGTGGAGACGGCGTTGCGTTTGCGTTGTTTCGATTATTTTGGCAATTTGGGCACGTCCACTGCCCTCTCGTTATTATAGGTTTATTACTAGACGATGTTATACACTCCAAGTGATATTGAGCCTGACATTTAACACATTTAAGTCTTTTTTGAGTAACAAGTACACTTGCTTTGCAGGCACAACATTCATTTGTCATTTTTAAAAAAAAAAAATATTTAGTCAATATTAATAAAAATAATAATAATAATAAAAAAAAAAAAAGAAAAAAAAAAAGATTTATTAGAAATGTTCACTCAAACGCGATTTACGAAGACATAAGGATCGAACTCGGGTCGTTCAAGTCACAGCAGTGAAATTCTTATATTATTCTATGAGTCCACTTCACTAATTTTATAAATTGCAAAATATTTTATATGTATTTATTCGATACTTGTATGTTACGCACTTATCATGTCACTTTTTAAATTTGAAGGTAGAATATAATTATTTCTCGTATACTAGATTTTTTCATTTGATTTTATTTGTTATTAATATCGCACTTTTAAAACCTTTTTGTCCATAGATATCTTACGTAACAGTAAAACACAAATTAGATAAGTTTTTTCTTGATTTTAAACAACTTTTACACGAAAACTCGAATTTTTAACAAGGAATGTGTACAGAACCTCTTTTTTATGTGACATCTGTCACTGTACAGATATTGAGTTATAAGTAAATATATTCCAAGGCCTGTTGTGTCGCATTGAGACAAGGGTAAGACTGTAATCGCAATAATTGAAATTAAATATTTCATATTTTAACTCACCCTCTCCGTTAAAGTGGCAAACTCACTCACTCACCACGCAATATTTATTTGTTATTTATTTTATTTATTTTTATTTGGGAAAGCAAACGACTACAGATTAAAACATTACAAGTAAGTACATGAAATATAAAGACAGGTTAAACAAAAATGAAGTCAGACGCGCACTCCACAAGTTACTTAATAATTTCTTATATAATTTAATGAAATGCGTGTGGCTGTAAGGCAGAAACAGTTAGTTTTTAACATTACAAAAAAAATCAAAACGTGACTTTAAAAATAGATATTATACAAACCGAGTAAATATAAATCAAACTTAAAGTACAAAGTATAAATCAAAATTAACCTAAAATTCATACCTAAAACTAAATTAAATCAAAAATAAAACAAAAGTGAAAAACAAAAAAACAAAACATTACAGTCTTGGGTTTATGTGTCGAGAAGAGTAATTATATCATGTTTAAATTTATTGATTGGTAGGTAAAAAATGTCTACTGATGAAAAATTACTGTTGAAATTGTCTACGATTTGTCGCAGCGGGGATCGAAGACCGGCGTTTGTTCGACAAACAGTAGTAGCAAAAATTTTTCGAGTTCTAACCTCTCTTATGTGTACAGTCCTAGGAACAACATAGCAGAGACGGTTACTAAGTTCACTACAGTCAAATTTGTTATTTACTATCCCATGAAGAAACATACTTAGAAGAAGATTACGCCTATTTTGGAGGGTGATCATTTTATATTTTTTATAAGATGTTCATATAACAGGTATCTGCCCGAACATCTGTAGTGCATAGAACACATATATTTGCGCTGGACTTGTTCTAAAAGTTCTTGATATTTTTTGTATAAAGGGTTCCATATCTGAGTCGCATATTCCAGTTGAGGTCGAATAAGATCTTTATAGAGATATATATATGTAGAGGGTCTCGTTAATTCGTTAGAGGTCCTCATAACAAAACCTTACATTTTATAAGTTTTTTGGTTAATGCTATTATATGCTGGTTAAGATGTAACTTATCATCTAAAGTGATACCTAGATCTTGAATTGAAGATACTTTAGTAAGAGTTGTGTTACAGAGGGTATAGTGTAAGGTTCATTAGCTAAGATATTGTATTAGGTTGTAATTATTAAATACTATGTAATATACATCCATTATCACATCATACATTAATAATCAATTTATAATATTAAGATATTTTCTATAAGGTCAAATAACGTTCCATTTAAACATTATTTAAATGGCAATACAGAAATCAGTGCGTCTTAAAGTATAAAAAGGGATGTGACAGTGGAGGTAGTTTCAATTCTCTCTCGACTATTGTGTCAAGCGTTTGAGCGATATAAAATCTGAGAATATCGTAATAAGTATTTTATTTAAAACAAAAATAAGCACAGATCCTTTATCTCAGAAGCGGGATAAGAGTTTATCGCCCACAATTGAAACATTTATAAATATTAACGATTGTAATTTAATTACCAAATGGACAAAATCAGCGATAAAAGTAAGCGCAAGCAGCGGAAACGTCGCCATGACCGAAGTGAAACACGTGAGCAGCGGAAAAGTCGATCGAATGATAGCTCATTGGACTCTCTCCGAGTTAGTTTCCACGGACAGCATAAGAAACGTCGAGATCAATCGAAAAGGAAACGCAGCCGCGGCCGTCACCGCAGGCGGAGCAGCAGTCGTAGGAGACAGGATCGTCGCCGCCGTAGCTGGGACTCGGAAAGCAGACGCAGCACGAGAGGTAGAAGTGGACGTCCAGAATCTAGCCGCGAGTGTTATACACCACCAGCAACTGATCATGTGAGTACTCATGTTCTTAATAATGACACACGGGCTTTTCTTACCACATTAGTAGAAACTTTGGCTACAAATAGACCTCCGAGTAACAAATTCCCTATGCTGGGTAACGTGATTCCCGATTTCGACCCTATGGTCAAAAATCAAACTATAAATATGTGGATAAGTAAGGTTGAAGAGTGTGCGCGACTATACGGTTGGGGGGAAGATCAAATAATTCACTATGCTTTGCCTAAATTGATAGGTGTCGCGAAGACATGGTACCAAGCCCTCCCAACCATGACGTATTCGTGGTCAGAATGGAAGACTAAGTTAGAGGAATCCTTTCCAAGTAACGAAGACTATACTGAATTATTAACCGAGATGCTATCAAAATGTGTAACGTTTAACGATTCTTTGGAACATTATTTTTATGAGAAAATTAATTTGTTAAATAGATGTGAAATAGGGGGTAGACGTGCGGTTGATTGTTTATTGTACGGTATTGAAGATCGATCCTTGAGATTAGGGGCGAAAGCTGTGAAGTGTCATGAACCAGAACAAGTTCTCAAATATTTTCAATCAATAAAGCAACCGCCTCGCGAATCTGATAGAACAAAATTTAGCCATGAGAAGCGAAATAATACTACCCTCTCGTTGCCAATAAGTAGTTCTAAGCAAATGAGTAACAGTGAAACTAGGTCCTCTAGATCTCAAAATAATACCTCGATAGTATGTTTTAATTGTAATGAAGCCGGTCATTTTAGTTCTAGATGCACAAAAACAATACTAAAATGTAATATTTGTAATAGATTAGGTCACTTGTCTATTAATTGTCCGAGATTGCCTTCTGATTCTATTAGTAGGGCCGATAAACTTAAAGATAAAAACGTTATGCGTATCAAGACATGTATGACTGATGACAGTAAATATTTAATACTTTTAAAACTCAACGGCAATCATATTCAAGGCTTTGTGGATTTAGGTAGTCAATGTACCTTAATTCGACATAGTGAGGCAGCTAAGTTAGGAATCGTATGGACAGAAAATAATTTGCCAACCATGAGGGGTATAGGTAGTAGTATAGTAATACCATTGGGTGTCTCTAACGTCACTATTGAAATTCAGAATATTGTAGAAGAAGTCAATGCTTATATTGTTGATGACAATGTTATAAAATATTCAGTTCTTATTGGACATAGTTTTACCGAGAAACCAGGTATAATCATTACTAAAACTACAGATTCTTTAATATTTACACGAGATTGTTCCGTTAAATTGCAACTATCTCTAAAAACAGATGTTATTTTACCCCCTAAGGAAATGTTTATATTACCATGTATTACCACGAATAAGTATTCGGGTTCGTTTCTCGTTAGTGGTTCTATACGGGGTTCGTCGCAAAATGAATATTATTTGATGCCGGGTGAATACGATATATATAGCGGCGAAAATAAAATATTGGTGCAAAACTTTAGTGATTATACAATTTGTTTAAAGCAAGGTTCACTTATTACACGAGCTATTGTCAGAGATCACTTGAGCATAAATTTATTAGATTTTGATAATCTTAAGACTGGCTTAACAATTAATTACGGTAAACAACTAAACGAGAATGAAGTTAACAGACTTAAAGGATTACTTAAAAGTTATGATACATGTTTCTCGGAGAACTTAAATGATTTAGGGTTGACTAATGTAGTTCAAATGGAAATAGACTTAAACGAAACGCAACCAGTAGTTTATCGCCCCTACAGACTATCTTTACCGGAACGGCGGATAGTACAAAGCACGGTTAAAGAGATGATCGATGCAGACATAGTATGTGAGTCTAACTCGCCATATGCTAGTCCGGTATTATTAGTAAAAAAAAAAACAGGCGAAAACAGACTATGTGTTGATTATCGTGCTTTGAATAACAAAACCAAAAAGGAGCACTACCCTTTACCTTTGATCGATGATCAGCTTGATAGGTTAGCTGGTAATTCTTTATTCACAAGCCTTGATCTTGCATCTGGTTACTATTAGATCCCAGTAGCATTGGAATCACAGAATAAAACTACGTTTGTGACTCCGGACGGTCAATATCAATTTAAACGCATGCCTTTTGGTTTAGCTAACGCTCCGTCAGTTTTTCAAAGAACTATGAACAAATATTGTCGAAAGTTAACTACACAATAGTATATATGGATAATGTGTTGATTCCTTCTGAATCTTTTGATCAAGGAATGATAAGACTGAAGGAGGTACTTCAAATTTTAAAAGATGCAGGTCTTACCTTAAAAGTAAAGAAATGTAGCTTCTTTTGCAATGAACTAGAATTTTTAGGATTTCATGTAAGTGGCCAAGGGATACGTCCAGGAAAGCGAAAAACATTAGCTATTGATAACTTTCCAACGCCACGGAATGTTCATGATGTTAGGCGGTTTATCTGTCTGGCCAGTTTCTTTCGTCGATTCGTAAAAGACTTTGCGCTTATCGCCCGCCCATTGACAGATTTACTTAAATCCAAATTTGAATGGAAATGGACGACTGAGCAGTCCGAATCATTTAAAACATTAAAGACGAAGTTAGTTGAACGTCCGATATTGGCCTTATATAACCCTAATTTAGAAACTGAAATTCATACAGACGCCTCGAAATTAGGTATAGCAGGAATTCTTTTGCAGCGGGGTACAGATAGTTTACTTAGGCCAGTAGCATATTACAGCCGTAAAACCACAGCAGATGAACAAAAGTTCCATTCTTTTGAATTGGAAACTTTAGCCGTTGTCGCGTCATTGAATCATTTTCGAATTTATCTGTTAGGGTTAAAATTTAAAATAGTAACTGATTGTAATGCGATTCGTACTACGCTGACAAAAAGGGATCTTATTCCACGAATTTCGCGTTGGTGGATCCAATTTCAAGAGTACAACTGCGAAATAGAATACAGACCAGGTTCGAATATGGCTCACGTAGATGCGCTTAGTCGTGGACCTGTCGGTGAACCCTCTGACGCTGACACCGAACATGTACTTGACGTTTTACATGTAGATGTTCGTGACTGGATTGCAACTGTGCAAGCTGATGATAGTGAGATAAAGCGTGTGAGAGACATATTAGAGGATGAGAAGACAAAATTCGTGGCTGATGTGCGTAATAATTATCAATTGAAGGGGAACTATGTGTACAAGATTCTAGATGAAGGATTGCGCTGGGTAGTCCCGAGGTGCTGTAGGTGGCAAGTGTTGCGAATGAACCACGATGATGCTGGTCATTTTGGCTTTGATAAAACTTTGAATCGCATAAGAGGCACATTTTGGTTCCCAAAAATGCGAAGATTCGTAAAGAAATATGTTGCGGCTTGTTTAGAGTGTGCGCATCATAAAACACCTGGGGGAGCTAAAGAAGGATTGCTTCACCCCATACCGAAGTTGGAGAAGCCATTTCATACACTTCATGCTGATCATTTAGGTCCATTTATTCGCTCTAAGAAAGGTAACATGTACTTACTTGTTATTATCGACGCTTTTACAAAATTTATTAATATTAGAGCCGTAAGGGATACAAAATCGGTTACGGCAATCAAAGTATTTAGAGAACACTTTAGTTATTTTGGCGTTCCTTCTCGTCTTATAACGGATCGTGGTTCTTGTTTTACGAGCGCAAAATTTAAAGATTTTATACAGAAATTAAAAATAAAGCATATTCTGAATGCAGTAGCTACCCCAAGAGCGAATGGACAAGTAGAGAGATTTAATCGGACCATATCTGATGCCTTGAGTACAAAATGTCATAGCGGAAATGATAATATATGGGACGACTATATCGGAGAAATTCAGTTAGGTATTAACACTACGATTAATAAAACAACAGGGAAAAGTCCCTCAGAATTACTGTTTGGATGCAGGCTGATGAACGCGTCTGAAAATATTTTGGCTGACGTAATTTCCGAAACATCCGAACGAATCGAAGCATTAGATAAATTGAGATTAGATGCTAGGGAGCGAATAGAAAAACAACAACAATATGCTAAAAGCAGTTTGATAAGCATAGGACGTGCCAGAGACAATATAATGTAGGCGATTTGGTCAGAATAGAAAGAACCATAATAGACAAAGACCACGTAGGTAAATCAAAAAAGCTGGTCCCTAAATTTCAAGGCCCCTATAGGATCCTTAAAATATTACCCAATGACAGATTTCTCGTTGAAGATACTCCATTAACAAAAAGAGGTAACAAGAGGTATGAGAACGTTGTAGCGTTAGATAAAATTCATCCCTGGATGAACTTTAAGGGTTACACCAGTGATAGCACTGACAGCGGTGAGAGTGAGGGTGAAATTGAGTTCGGCCAAGAATAAATAAAATAAATAAAAATAAAAAAGCCTTTTATTTCTTACATTCTTGCTTAATAGATACGTTCTTTACAATAATAAAGTTTTGAAGTGTTAGTAATATAAGAGTTATTTTTGCTACATTTAAATATTGAACATACACACACATAATACACATACAAATACACGCGTACATTGTGATTTTTTTTTTTTTTTTTTTTTTCTTTGGTAAAGTACATATTTATATTATTATTATAACTTTATTACTATTTTACTATTACTTAACTATTTTATCTATATATATTTTTTCTTTTAATTTACTTAATTATGTAAGAACCCCTCTACAGGTGAAGGCCTCCTCCATAGATGCCCAGTTTTCCCTTGATTGGGCTTTTTGAGTCCAGTTTGTCCCAGCTATCTTGGTAATGTCGTCCTCCCATCTAGCGATGGGTCTTCCTATTTTACGCCATCCGTGCGGTCCCGGCCAAGCAGTCACTTTTTTCGTCCATCTTTGGTCTTGTAGGCGCGCAACATGCCCGGCCCATTTCCACTTTAGTTTCAGCGCTTGAACTAACCCGTCTGTTGATTTTGTTATACTTCGTATTTTCGTGTGTCTTATCTTTTGCATTTTTTTTAATTTAAGCATGCTACGCTCGATCCCTCTTTGGCAAGTTAGTATTTTTCTTTTTGTTTTTGTAGTGAATTTCCAGGTCTGGCACGCATATAGTAAGCATGGCAAAAGACAGGAGTTCAGTACTTTTGTTTTGACTTCTACTGACATTGTACTTTTAAATATTTCTTTTAGGCCCCAATATTTGTTCCAAGTGAGTTGTACTCGCCGTTCCACTTCTAAATCATTGTTTGTACGCTCAAAGCTAATTTGTTTTCCGAGATACACATACTGATCTGTATATTTCAGTGGTATACTTTCTAAAACTATATCTTTTTTTGTGCTGTTTGTCATTAACGTAGTTTTCATCAAGTTCATTTCCAAACCAATTTTTTTACTTATTTCATTAAGCGATGTTATCATACCTTGTAATTCTGGACCTGACTCGGATAGCAATACTAGGTCGTCCGCGAATCTTAAGTGGCTTAGGTATTCGTTATTAATTTTTATACCGCATTTTTTCCAGTCAAGTTGATTAATAGCCGACTCTAGTATAGCTGTGAAAAGCTTGGGGGACAGTGGGTCACCCTGTCTTACTCCTCTTTCCACAGGGAACCAAGGGCCGGTTGCTTCCAATTTTATCCTGCTTTTGCTGTCTTTATATATACTTTTTATAATTTTAATATATTTATCTTCCACCATCTGGGTTGCCAGTGAGTACCATATGCTGTCATATGACACTGTATCGAAAGCCTTTTGGTAGTCAATATATGCAATGTAAAGTGGCTTTCTCATTTCTTGGTACTTCTGTATGAGCTGTTCTAGAGTGTGAATATGGTCGATTGTTGAATACCCTTTTCTGAAGCCGGCTTGTTCTACCGATTGATGTGTATCTAGTGTATTGCTAATTCTTTGATTTATAATTGTAGAAAACAACTTATAAATATTTGATAACATGCTAATCGGTCTGTAATTTCCGATGTCGTTTGGATCGCCCTTTTTGTATAATAAAATAATGTCTGATTCTGACCACTGAGTAGGTGTTACACCAGTTTCCATAATACTGTTGAATAGATTTGTTAGTATTATGGCCAGCGTCTCAGAGCCTATTTTTAGTGCTTCGTTTGTAATATGATCTGATCCTGGGCATTTTTCTATTTTTAAACTTTTTAATGTACTTTCAACTTCGCTTATTTCTATTGGAGGTATATTATTTCTGTTCGTCAATATAGGGTATTTGTTGTTATAAAAAGTGTCATGTGGTGGCGTCCGCGCTTGGTAGAGGTTTTTATAAAAATCAGATGCAATAGAAATTATATCTCTTCGGTTGTGTGATCTACTACCATTACTACACAATCCATCAATCCAGGTTTTGTTAGTTTTTAGCTCTTTGTAAGCTTTTTTCGTGCTTCCTGTTAGGTGTAAATATTTGTTGATAGTGTTATATCTGTGATTAGAATAATCTTTCTTTATGTACCTACTTGCTAATTTGTACAGAGCTGCAAGTTCATTTTTCATTGCTCGGGTTTTGTTTTTAGTCTTTTGAAGCTCTTGTCTTCTTTTCAGTAAACTTAATGTTCGTTCGGATATAATTTTCGGTTTATTACTGGTTACTTTGTTAATACTTCTAGCGGCATGTAGGCTTTTTTTAATAATTTTTATTAAGTTGTTGTAATGTGTTTGTATAGATGGATTTGTTTGTAAGTCTAGACTATAATGAGACTTATTCAATATGAGACACTCTTTATATTTTATTATTTCGTCTTCATTTTTCAAAGTTGCCGTTTGATTTTTAAATTGACTTCTACTCTTTTTTAGGTGTTTCAGCGTTATTGTAGCTCTAACTGGTCTATGATCAGACGGGTAATTAATGTTCAAAATTTCGACATTTTGGAAGATGTGTGGTTTGTTAGATAGTATAAAGTCGATTTCGTTTTGTGGTTGCCGTCTGGAGATTGCCAGGTCCATTTATTTTTACTTTTTTTCTTAAAATAAGTATTTAAGATTGCAATCTTATTTTCTATGGCATAATCTATTAATCTCTGTCCTCTTATGTTTCTTATTCCGTACCCATTCATTTTCATTATAAGATGTTCTCTTGGCTTTGGCTGTCCTATTTTTGCATTGAAATCTCCCATTATAACATATAGTTTGTAAGATGACTTCACTGCCTCATCGATTGTGGTGTAGAACATTTCTATTTCGTCCTCGCTTGCTTTTTCTGTAGGTGCATAGACTTGTATGAAGGATATTTTTATATCATCGAATGTCATATTTAGTAGTGCTACTCTTTCTGTAAGTCCAATATAGCTATCAATATTATTTTTGAGATGTTTATTTACTAGGAATCCTATACCATATATACCAGGATTTAATCCCGTATGGAACAGAATGAAATTTTTATACTCTTCTATGTTATTGCCCATGCGTCTTACTTCGCATAAGCCTATTATGTCGTATGTTAAGTTTTTTAGTGCTTCATTTAGCTCGAGCAGTCGTCCGTAAGATGAAAGAGATCGGACATTGTAAGTTATTATGTGCAATTTATTGGTAGACTTTGTTTTTGATAAATTTGGAGAGTTTTGGTCTTGATCTTCCACGGTGACCGGCCGGATTGGAAGATTTGATTCGTTTATTATTTTTTGTCTTTTTTCAATGTGAGAGGGATATGTTAATGGCTACAAGACGTTGTTTGTATTTTCCAATTTCTTCGAGGGGCAGTTAGAGTTTTTTCCACTAAAAAATTTTAATAAACCTGGTTTTACTGGCCCCTCAGAGACGCTGCACGATCTGTGCAAATTTCTTATAGTCTTGTTCTTTTTATTAATCTGTGTATTTAGTTCATCACTGATGCCAGTTTCTGGTGAGATGGAAAGCATTCTTTTGCTTTGTGATGGTGACTTCGGTTTTTTGTTAAGAAACTTTAATTTATCGTACACAATGATCACCGAGTTTCCTTTCTCTTTTTCAATCTTCGCTTGTTCCTGTAACTCTTTCCGTTTCTTCGGGATATGCTCAGGGTAGTCTTCTTTTATATAGTACGGAGTATTTTTCCTTCTTTTGTTTTAGTATATCTATTTTAGTGCCAAGTGTTAAAAGTGTGATCTTTATTGGTCTGGGCTTTTCTCCTTTTTTGCCGATTCTTATAGCTTCCTGTATGTCCCTCCGTTCAATTTTTACAGTTAAGTGCTTATTAATAAAGCTTGTTAAGGTATGTTCCAAGGCGGAGTATGATGATTCAATTTCTTCTAGGCCGAATAAAATTATATTTCTCTGTCTTGACGTTTTTTCTAAGAAATACAATCTCTTTTCTTGATTTTCCAGCTTTTCTTTAAGGTTATCGTATTTTTCTTCCCAGGATTTAAATTTTTGATCTAGTATGCAGTTAATATTTTTTGTAACTTGTTCTGTAACTTTGTCTCCATTTTTTAAAATCATTTCTTTCTGCTCGTCAAGTTCGTTTTGAATTTTACGGAGTGCAGTTAAGATTTCCTCCATTATAATTTCTTTTTAGTTTGATGATATAATAGTTATTGAAATAACTAACAAAAAAGATTGATTTCTTTTGTAGTGACCTCTCTTGGCCTCTTTATCAATCAGGTAGCCAGTAAAAAATTTTATCGATTTTATAACTTTTTCTTTTTTTTCAAAAGATGGCGTTAATTTCGTAAATATGTTCACTTTTTGCAAATTGTTGATGAAAAGTATTTTTGTGTGTCGATACTTTATTTTCAACGCTCACAAACGTATATTTAGAATGCGCTAATCACAATTTCATGAGTTTATTCACAAAAAATGTTGTATTTTTCAAAAGATTTCACAAGATACCACACACTAACGGTTTTTTTCTGATTTCTACTATGTAACGTCTTTCACTGGTAATTAGTCCGTGTCCACAATATATGTCGTCTATCTTCTTATCTACTAGTAAATTGTCTACTTTTCACTAAATATGAACTCTTAATTAATTTTAAAAAACAAGGAATAACACAGAGAACAATGCGAACCGTGGCACAGTGGCGCCTCCTTTTCCGGCCAAGAATAATAAATTTAAAAAGCAAATTATATAGTATAGTGCCCAAACTAGTTACTTCATTATGTACGCTAATTATTTTCTGTTCATCAAAATTCCCGATTGTAGTGATTTAAGGTAGTGTGTCATTGCTAAGAATGTTAAAATTTTAATGTATACTTGAAAAATGTATGAGCAGTCAGTGCAGACAATGAATGGCATTGAGGTATCGATGTCGCACACATGATTGCAAGATAGTTTATAAGTCCTGAGTGTAAATTTGTCATGACTGGTCAGTGCAGATAATGAATGGCACCATGACAACGGTGTCGCACAGATGACCATAGACTGTGACTATTTGCACAAGAAACAGAATGAGAATGTTGAAAATTAATGAAATTGAATTAAGATTATTGATAAAGATTATTGAGTAAGTTAATGAAATTGAATTATGACAAAGATTTGTGACTAAGATAAGTATGCAACACGAATATTGAAATGATATGTGATATAATAATGATTTGTGATATATTATATGTGATATAATAATGATTTGTGATATATGATATGTGATATAATAATGATTTGAAGCGTGATAATGAATTAATTTATCAAACAATGATTAACTTTAACCGAAACGTATAAATATAGTGAGAGAAAATGTTTTTAGTTAATAAAAATCAATCTAATTTACTTGTATTAACTTTCGTGAATTGTTAACTTACTTTAATTTGTTTTTTATATTTATATGATGTATTTTAGATCAATGCAATGTATCCTATGTCAATTATGAATTCATTGTACAGTAATCAGATAAGTATTGGTATGTCACCTTTATGTATTTTTTTTTTAAATATTAAATGAAAATAAGAAAGTGGGAGGACCCACTTAGATAGGATGGCCGAGCTGTAAGGTTCATTAGCTAAGATATTGTATTAGGTTGTAATTATTAAATACTATGTAATATACATCCATTATCACTTCATACATTAATAATCAATTTATAATATTAAGATATTTTCAACAAGGTCAAATAACGTTCCATTTAAACATTATTTAAATGGCAATACAGAAATCAGTGCGTCTAAAAGTATAAAAAGGGATGTGACAGTGGAGGTAGTTTCAATTCTCTCTCGACTATTGTGTCAAGCGTTTGAGCGATATAAAATCTGAGAATATCGTAATAAGTATTTTATTTAAAACAAAAATAAGCACAGATCCTTTAATAGTTAAATTTAATAATGTTCTTTTTTTTGGAAAATACTATGTATTTACATTTAGGTAGGCTCAACTGTAAATTATTGCTTTGGCAATAGTCTGATAGCCTATTTAAGTCCTGTTGTATTAGAGAACAGTCAGATATATGAGAGATTGGTTTAAAGATTATCAGGTCATCAGCGTATAATAAATACTTACAGTGCTTGAAACATTTCTCAATATCATTAATATATATAGTGAACAGAAGAGGACCAATAACTGAACCTTGGGGTACACTCGATGTAACACGGATGGTCTCCGATTCAAACCCATTGGCAATAATTTTTTATATCCTATTTAAGAGATATGAACTAAAACAGCGCTACAAGTCACCGCGTATTCCGTTGAACCCTAATTTATCGAGTAGCAGTTTATGATCAACCTTGTCAAAAGCCTTCTGAAAATCCGTGTATATTGCGTCTGTCTGTTTTTTATTATCCATATTTTCAAAAAGGTAGGAGGTAAAAGCCATTAAGTTGGTAATTGTAGAACGTCTTTTAACAAATCCATGTTGGTCCCAGAAATATTTGACATTATGCTGAACACTCTCTTCTACTGAACTAATATACTTGGAGTAATACTTGTCACGCTCTACTTTAAATCTAGCTCTAAATATAGAAAATTCTGCGTGGTCACAGACATTTTTATATTTCTTCCACCTTAGCCAAGCTTTCGATTTACTTTTCGATTTATGAATTAGTGCCATAGAAAACCAAATAGGATATCTATTAGTCCTGGTGGAAGCCGGCGGGGCATGTTGTTTAATTATATCAAATAAGGTTTTGTAGAAAATGTCCAAAGCCTCGTCGGCATTATTCGTCTCAGTTATTGTCTGCCAGTTCACTAGATCTATTGCTTTGTTTAAAAGTTCATAATTGGCTTTGTGATAGTTGTACCGTAACAAGGGTTTTCGACGTAATGAGGTAACAAAGGTGGTTAAGAAAACTGACACGCAGATAGGAGGGTGATGGCTGTCAATAGGTACAAGTGTTGTGGAAGGTTGAAATACTTCGACAGAGTTGTTTGAGATGATTAAATCTAGTATATTACCCCGTGAATTACTAAAGGAGTTATATTGCGCAGCACCAAAGAAAGACATAAAGTTTCCCACTATAGTGGATAATGTTGTGCAACCTGTACAGTCGAGACCACTTGTTGCAACATCCCGTTTAAGCCACGTTAAGTTAGGCATGTTGAAATCACCGAAAAGATAGAAGCTCTCAAATGACTCCACTTCAAGACTGCCAGAAAGTGCTTCAAAATAGGGAAGAGAAGGAGAGTATTTGGTGGAATATAAAAGGCATTAAAAAGGTGGCGCTGATAAGTTCCCGGAACAGGTAGGGATATGCTAACATTTTCAATAATTGATGGAAAAAGAGTTTGACAAGAGAAGTCGATAGGTATAGGTCGTAGCCTTTTAAGTACCGCTAGGAGCACACCCCTACCATTCCTTTTATCAGGACGCGTGCGGTCACAGCGATGTACAGTGTATCGCTGGTCTATAAATTCCTCACTAATAATTTTCGGAATAAGCCAAGTTTCGGTAAGGATAATGACATCATAGTCGTGGCTGAGAATGTTCATGTATAATTTGTGTAACTTCGTACGAATACCCCTACAGTTTTGGTAATAACACACTATGCTATCCATTTAATTGGCAAAATATAGTAATTTAGTTTTACTTGAAGATGAAGAAATCTTTAGTGAGGTAATGAATTGTAGTGTGGGCATGATTATGTCTGACAAATAACCATATGTAAAGTTTGAGTGATGCAGAATATTTAAATGCTGGAGTAGTGTTACAGAACTCAAGGTATGAAAGATTATGTAATGTTTGACAGACTCGTGGACACATATATACAATTATAGTAAATTTAAAGACTAGTTTTAAATTACATACGTAGACATAAAATGAGATAGATATAATATAGACAACATATTTTTGCAAAGTATAGTTTCTGTTAAATAAGAACAAAAAGTAACAGTGACTATATCCTACCACTTTAAGTTTTAGAAAATAAGTTACAGTAATCATTATACAGTAATCATTATATATATTACAGTAATCATTATATATATTATTTCATTATCACTAATCTTCTTACTACTACCAGTTTTAATTTTTGAAATGTCACTAAGATTTCGTATCGCAAATGCTGCATGGTTGTTGGATTCCCGAGCGAGAATTGTAGCGTGTTTAATGCATACGTATTGAAACTTTTCCGTCCTTGCTGCTTCCCGGGTACAGCGAAATATTTTTTTCTTTTCCATAGTTAGGTGCTCGTTCATGTATATAGGTTTAGCTGGGCCTGTTACTCCTAACTGGTTAGACGTGAGACCTTTGGCTTTACGAAAAGAACTCAGGATGTTATCTCGCAGCATCCGTGAAGATAGCTTAACGATAATATTTTTAGGTCGATCACCGGATTGATGTGTAGAAGGTACTCTGTGAATGGCTAGGATATCTTTTTGCTGCAGAGAAAAGTTAATTTTGTTGCAGATAGAAGCCCTGAAGTCAATTAAATTCTCTCCTCTTTTTTCCGGCAAGTTGCATATCTCTAGGTTGCAAATCCGAGCTTGTTGTTCCATACCTTCGATTTTAGATTCCAGAGTCTTAATCGCCGCCAGTGTCACACTACTCGCCGTTGTTCCCTTCTCCAGTTTTATAATGCGCTCTTTCAGATCTTCGTTGGTCATACTATTAAATTCGATAGATGTTTGAACCTCAGACATCTCTTTGCGTAAACATTCATAGTTTTCAGTGAGCTGTGTTATATGTTTGTTAGATTTGGTTTGCTCTTGACGTAGACAGCTGATTTCATTCTTTAAAGCAGAGGTAGTCAGAGATAATTCATCCAGATCTGACCGAATAATTTGAATGTTGGAGTCTATTTTCGTAATTTTGTCGTTCAAGTCAGTTTTTAAATCACACAATGTTTCCTTTATGGACAAAGTAAAATTTTCATTGCCATCAAGTGTGTTTACGTTTTATATACATTTTAAATAGTTGAGACTCATCTCATACTCATAGGAAAACTCACATCCGGGTCCGATGCATATTGTTTAGACGGCGAGCGTAACATTGTAAAATGAGAGAAAAAAAGGCTCTTAAACCAAATTATTAAAAGGTTATTTTTCTGTTGCTAATCGTTCTCCTATCGTGTTCAATACGGTCGCTAATTACCTGCTATTGTTAGAACCGGTTAGGTCGACCGGCAGCGGCTATATATGAATCATCACCATGTCACACTAGTTAAAACGATTTGCATTTATTACACTGACAAATAATTTAAATAAATACTTTCTCCTCTTAATCGCTGAACTGAGTACAGAACTGTCTTAAAAATAATACTTGTTGTAGATAAATTAAGATTGTGGTAAGTCAAATAAGATTTTATGAAGATTGGTAGTTAAATAAACACTTTTTTAAAATGAATTACTCCGGATCTCACCACGACACGTTTGTACTTTACGCGCACACGCACAATTATTGATATGTCGATTAATATGTCGATAATTCGGCGAAAAGTGGAAAAAAAATATAAAAAAATATATTGTACATTGTGTTCAATTCATAGTGTTTTCAATTTCAAAGTAAATTATGCTCTTTAACAAAATCAAAAATTATATAATAAATTGTCGAATTTCAATTGAATTTTTATTAAAGTGATCGTACAGTACCTACACGTACTTGTACTCGTACGACGCGATGCCGGCGTGTGAGAGCATTTGTATAAAATGGCAATTTGATAAGTTGCTTTGTAATTAAGTTATTTTCACGGCACATACGAGTATGCTGGTAGTTTCGTGAGTTTTTTGGTGTTCGCCTTTTGTCTCTTGATGCGGGATATGTATACAGTCGCTTGTATTATTTTCAGATGTAAATTAGATTTTCAGATGTGCATAGAAAATACTTGAAGAATAATAATAAATTGTAAAATGATAAATGTATTGAATTCCCAGTAGCTGGTTGATATGTAGGGAATACATTTATAGAAAACATAAAAAAGTATTTTATATCTGGAGAAGGGAAATATCTTCTACTATTTATGAAAAAAAAAATAGGATTAGTTTTTTCTTATGGATGACCAGGTCGGAGGTCTATCTACGCTTTATTTACTTTACATTATTATAATTTTTTTCAAGCGAAAAATATCAGTATTGAACATTGAAATAATGAAAAATATAGATAACTAAAGCCCTTCACAAAAATTAAATTATACTTACTTACTTACTTACTTACTTACTTACTTACTTAGCTTCACGCTATATCCCTAGCGGGGTAGGCAGAGAGAACGGAGCGCCAAACGCTACGGTCTCGGCATACCTCTTTAGCCTCGTCCACTGTCATCAACCTCTTCATACATGCCCTCCGGGGGATCCTCATGCTTTTACGTGACCTTCCTCCAGTATCGTCGATACTGTGTTTTTGAAGGTCAACCTCACTCTCTTACCACTCACTTTTCCTTCATAAATCTTTCTTCACTCATTCGCTCGACGTGCCCAAACCACCTGAGCACGTTCTTCTTCATTCTCACTGTGATATCCACGCTAGTACCTGCCATTCTGTGTATTTCTTCATTGGATATGCGATCAGATAAACTGACTCCGCATATCCGACGAAGAGATCGCATCTCTACAGCAATCATCTTTCTTACATTCTTCTTCTGTAATACCCACGTTTCGCTGCCGTATAACAGTGTCGATACCAATACTGCATTGTGTACGGCCAAACGCGCAGCTATGCTGACGTTTCGCCGTCTCAACAATGCAGCTAAGGCACTGTTAACTCTGTTACCGGCAGCAATACGCCTTTCTACATCCAAGTCGTATCTACCGTCTCTGCTGTAAACATACTTCCCAGATATACTACCTCATTCACGTCTCAATTATACGTGAATATTATTTCTTTTAAATTTTAAAAATTGTAAACTGCAGCAGAGTTCCAAAAGGTATGGAAAGCGCAAACGTCAGTGTATAAAAAACTCAAACCAATGCTGAACGTCTATAAAAAATCTGCTGTTATTTTTATTTTATTTTCATAGCAGAAATTAAATATAACGGAGTGCAGTACCTCTACAATAAACAAAAAAAATCTATTTATTCATACATACATTCAGACAAGATGACTACATTCCAAAAAATTTTGCATTTTTATAACAAATTTTCACATAGTTGCTGGTTGTAGTCGACTTCTAAGATTGATATTTTTTTTGTTTTTTCAAAATCTTTATCAGCAACACAAAACAGTGCCTTTGCTTTATTAGAAATGCATCTGCAGTTGCACTTGTGCCTTGTGATTTTATTTCCCGAACTGACATATTGTCCCATTGCTTTTTCTGATGTTGGACATTTTATTTCTACACTTTACACAATACTTTCACCATCTGGAGAAGCACCCATAATAGGATATGAACTATTTACCTTTAATCCACATTTATTTATTTTTATTTTATAAAAATTTTCTACTTCTTTTTCTACCCCTTTTCATGGCCTCCGTGTCCCTCAATTGACTTGGTCCCAAAATGGTCTCCGTTAACGTTCGATCGAATGTATTGCAATGTGCAGCATCACAAACTTTTGAAGCTGTGATCCCTCCATACCTCAACTCGTGCCACAATGGACAGTCATTTTGTTCCAAAGTAGCTATTGCATAGTTTCTTCCGTTTCATTGCACAGCATAACATTTTTATCGCACATTATGTTCAGGTGTAATCCGAGCCTTAACAACACATGTTTCATCTCATTTTACTTGGACATATCCAACTGCTGAATCTCCGTAAGATTTTCGTTTAGACCTGAAATAGACAAATACTTGTAATAAACACTCAAAGAAAACAGTCCACGTAAATCAGAGTATCTATTTATAAACATTAAATCATTATATATTTATCTCAGATACACACAAAGTCAAAGTTATTATACTTGGGTGAACTTCAATAATAAATAAATGTATTTATTATTATTTTATAGACGTAAAATAAGAGTCTCAGAGTAATTTCAATGATATATAAGTAAATGTATAGGTTATGTTTAGGTATATAAATAAACTGCTGTGTGCATTTATGAAAAAAAATCTATAATTTGGTCTAAACTATATTATGAAACATAATAATTACCTTGCAGCTTTCACTCCTCTGATCTCTGCGCTCTTAAAATTGGGATTTAATGCAAAATATGCTGTCATCATAAATGCATCTATTTTCGGTAGATTATCCGATTGTGCTTTGACAAAACTAGCTTCAGCCAGCGTCCTAGATTCACTACAAATCTTAACTAAACTTCACTACAATCACCACAAGAACACAGGTATAAATTATTTATTTACGAATACTTGTAACAATATGAGTTTCGACCGACGCTAATGAATTCAAGTGACTTTACATTTCGTTCGACCAATGCTGGCGCGTTTTGGAAGTTTGAATTTAGCTCCCTTATTTTGCACTTTTTGAATATTATTTTATGCGTTTAAATAATAAGTAAATAAAAAAAAACTTTTCATTATATTATGACGATGATAAGTATTCCAGAAAAAGTATTTAAGGACATTTAAAATTTTATGCATATTCTCCATCTCCATCACGTTCGGATTCGAATAGTTCCTGACGGGAGTGAGTTTAATTATATTTTTAACTTCAACCCGTATCCCACACATACCACAATATAGGCAGATGATAAAAAGGCATTAAGTCATTGCGTCACTTGATGAATGTCATTAAGTCACTTCCGTTCCTGTCTGCCCGTCAAATTGGGATTGATTTGCATGTTGAGCAACGGAACTCAACTAGCGTAATGATCCGGTCAGATCTGCCCATGCGTGCAGTCATTGCTGACAGCGTAACTCTCACACACGTACTTTAGTCGCCTCTCACGACACTATCAGTACCAGGGTGATCCTATTCTAAGCTGGAATCACACATACAAAAGCCAGAGTGAGAATAATAAAAACATTAATTATTAATCATCATAAACGTTTTGAGTCAAATTCAAATTCAAATATTTTTATTCAAAATAAGAAGTTACAAGCTTCGTTTTTTGAACGTCAAACAATTTACCACCAGTTCACTAAAGTTACTGCCTCAGACCTGAGAAGAACCCGCGAAAGAAACTCAGCGGGACATGTCTTTTTTTTTATCAAATTTTACATCATATAATCAATTGTGACAATGATACATTTGAAATAGCCTGGAGCGAGCATTTTATTCCCAAGGCGTGTTATCATTTATGAAATCGTTAATTTGGTAATAACCTTTAACACACAAACGTCTTTTCACAACTTTTTTAAATTGTGAAATAGAAAATTCTCGGACGTTTTCTGGGATCCTATTGTAAAAGCGTACACCCTGACCCATAAAAGAATTACGGACTCGAATGAGTCGAGTTACAGGTGCACTAAGATTAAACTTATTTCTAGTATTAATATTATGTATATCCCTTATCTTGGTAAATTCATTAATATTTTTCTTAACATACATGATATTTTCAAAAATGTATTGCGATGCAACGGTCATTATATTGATTTCTTTAAATTTTTCCCTTAAAGAATCTTTAGGGCCTAATTTATAGATTGCACGAATAGCTCACTTCTGCAAGACGAAAATTGATTACAGTGGGAATGGAATCCATAACCTGTCACTTTACAGTGCTTGCACGAATAATTGACATAAATATGTGGAGGACAAGCAACACATATCTACGTCAAATATTTACTAACAACAATTTGAACGACAAGTTAATATGTAGTTATAATAACAATATTAATAAGTTTCACCTCCACAGGAAATACGTAATTGAATAAACTGATCTAGGAAATTATAGTTCCAATTCATTAAGACGCCGACTCTAAGACCGGGCTCACCGTACAAAGACTTAAGGACTAACACAATTGGGTGATGAAGCCCGCATGAGAGACACGTCCTTAATATTATAACACACTCCTTATCTCGGCCGTTTGCTGCTATTTAATGTATCACTTTGTACGGCAACTGAATACTATAGCATTAGATTTCTCTGGGTCCGGTCTGGTGCAAGCGCGATAAGTTGTTTGTGATCCTCATTCGTAAAATGACATATTTAATATTTTCACTTTCTGGAGGCGAAGCGCAACATTGAGATCCTTCTTAATGGACACAAAGTGTCTTGAAACTCAATTCCTAATTTCTCCTGCTTACCCTGCAATGTGCGGGATACAGCAGGAGAAATTCAGTATGAAAACTTAAAAATTTTAAGGGGTACTGAAAATATTTTATGGCTTTTGTATATTGATTAAATTTTATATTAATATTTGAAATTTGACTTCCTCCATTACAACCAAGTAATTATGTTTGTCGGGCAAGTCATGTGACTGTTATAGTGACTGAATGTACTCGATGACTCCTATCTTAGAGTACGTGTCCTTGTACTATATATAGTATTTTTATACTTAACTAGTGGAATGTAAGTTAGAAAGCAACGTTTTTTCATGGAAGAGAACAAAATGTGTTTTCAATGGCGGAACTCAATGCCACAATTTGCGACAGACCTCTGGTAGTAAAGATAATGAACATAAATATAGTTCTAATCTTTAAAGTTTGTTAATTAATTGAAAGTAGATTTTCTTCAATACTGATGGTATCGACATTTATATTCAGACTGAGTCCTAAACTTTTCGATTAGATCTCACTTGATAACTTTTTCAACAGTTTTTAATGAATCTATAAATTAGATCAGTTGTTTTAAAAAAATAATTTAAGGAAGATTTTGAAATTAAATTATCATTTTGTTCCAAATTGCAAAAACAAAAAATAATATGTCAAACAATTACATCATTTGTTTAAAATTAACAATCGCAGAAACACAACAATATTTCATATACATGAACTATTGTTAGGTGTTTCAGAGATTCGAAGTATAACACCCAATAATTATTAGAATAACCTAACCCTGAATTGGATAAGTTCACACTTTTCAATCACCTCTGTTGGTCTTAAAATGAACTTAGAATTTAACCCGCTTAAAGTTTTCGGTAGACGCAACTGTAGCATTTTTAAAAATATTGGTGGCTAAATCGAAAAAGGCATTTTCTTTAAAAAAACTTATTAAATTAAAATTTCTGAAACCCTTCTATTGCTTTATGAAACTCGGGGCATGTTTTGGATAATATTTTTTTTATGGAAAACACGATAAGCCAGCGTACGGGTCACGGGTGATGGTAAGTAGTCACCGCCGCCCACGGCTTCGTGTAACTCCAGAGGAGCTACAGGAACGTTGCCCGCTTCTTAGGTGGATGGGCACCGTGGCACTACTGGCCGAATCCACGACCTAACGCAGGTTTTGAATCCGAGGGTGGAAATCGGGATCGAACCCAAAACCAGTCGCTTACAGTCACACGTCTGTGCTGCTGCGTCACGACAGACTTCTATATAAATCGCCGATCTCGACACATTTTGTCGACGAAGTGGAGGCATATATGAGGATATAACTAGAGCTATACTGACATCACTACTATGTTGTAATGGGGGGCATCAATCGCCCCAATCCATGTGATTCAATACGCGATTCGACGAATCGCGTATTGAATCACATGGATTGGCATTTGACAATAACTTCCTCGAGATGCAGGTACTATTCTTGATAAACTCGATTTTTAAGAAGAAGTCCTAGATGGACTTGATATAGCTCTGATGCTTTAACGTGAAACGAGATAGAATTTACGTCACTTGGTGAAAGCATTCTTTAACTGATACAGCTGAAACTTTAAATGGCGCCTGACCAAGCTTTATCAGTCTTAGGTAGAAAAACTTCCGCTGCTCAAATGCGAAAGCTATCAAAACCGTTATTGAGCAGAACAGGGAGTCCAAGGAGTTCTCAAGACTGCTGGGAAGTAGTCATCTAACGAAACTTAAGACGGCTTTAAGTCTGTTTTAGAGTGTTTGAAGCTTATGCTTTTATGTTAAATAAAACTTAATTTAAAAATATACCTTTCAATGTCAGTTTAAAATAGTTTCCACCAAGAAAGAAACAATTCAGACTTACAAATAGCTCGAACTAATTTCGTTTGTGACAGACGACAATTAAGGATAAAGGAGTATTTTTGTAAACTATTATTTTTAAAGAAACTGTTTATATAATAAAAGATCGTTTATATGTGAATTTCTCAAAGTAAAGAGATTACTTAATTTTCAAGTATTCCTTTTGAATATTAAATAAAACACAGATAACATTTCAAATTCCATTACATAAAAGCATACAAATGACAAAAAATAAGTACGGCATTTCATATTTATTTATAAATTTCTTTGTAAAAACGGTGTTCATTAATTGAAATTAGAGTTGGGAACTACTTGAGGATGTCGTGGCGCTCTCACTCTCCATATTTTAATACTCTTACATATACATACATATCTCACATACTCTACAAGGATTTTCAAGTAAACACAACAATTATATTGACGTGTTCTATTTAAACTACTCCGACTCACCGCCCCGCATCGCTCAGACGACGTACTTGAGTTTTACTTTCAAGTGATTTGTCTACGATCAGTACAAGTTTGTGAGCCTCTAAGTTTGCTGTTCAAAGTTAGAGAGTCACTTAATATCCGGAACTGCTCCGCTGCATGTATAACGAATATGAAAAGTACAATTTAGAAAAATAAATAATTCAAATGCTCTAATAATAATTTCGTTGGAATACCAGTTTATAGTTTATTATAGTATCAAGTTCTGTTTCACATTTTTCTCAAAATAAAATTTTACTAGCTTTCCTTTTACTCTGAATAACAGGAAAGCCGTGAGTCTAGGTTACGCTGTTTTCCGCACATAGAAGGTTAGGCGGGAACTTGGGAATCAACGCCGCACCGTTTACAGTCACACGCATGTACAAATAAAAAAATTAAAAATGTTACCTTAATTGTAGGGAACCTGGGAATCCAGTGTTAAGACAATCAATCCGTTTCCGGGTTCCGGGTGTGTCTTGACATACACCCGGTTCCCTAATTCAGAAGGCATTGCCTATTGAGTTCATTAATACGTCAATAAAAGATATAAAAATTTGAATAAAAGAAATTAACACTTCTATCCTTGTTTGTACTGAAATTATTTTAATATGGTAAAATATTTTATCAGTAAAATGACATTTATATATGAATATAAAACACAAAATTACATAAATTATCCGTTTTTCTTGTCTATATCTTACATGAAGTAGTTGTTTTAGAATTTTAGCAAAATTTATTAGTATTAACTTTAATAGTTTATAAAAGCATAAAACTGCAGATATACTAAAATAATCATATTTAATAATGTAAAAAAAAACAGAAGAACTTTTGAAATTGAATGATGCAATTATTTCACAATTTTAACGCAAATAAATGTAAATACAAAAAGAAAAATAGAAACAAAAATCTGTGATATTTAAAGAAAAGAAATGAGAGCCATTCTAAAGGAAAATTGTGAACCGCTTCATTACATCACATTACGGCAGATAATTACGAAGTATAGCCGCAGACCTCTTAAGTCGTTGCGGCCGCTTTTTGCGTTAACTCTGCGGTACTTTTAACTTGAGATGTTCG
Organism: Eueides isabella; assembly: GCA_019049475.1. Lineage (NCBI taxonomy): Eukaryota > Metazoa > Arthropoda > Insecta > Lepidoptera > Nymphalidae > Eueides > Eueides isabella. Next base: position 1,229,139 of record CM032410.1, on the reverse strand, counting down.
AAATGTAAATTAATTAGAGAGTTTTTGAATTTTATAATTCAAAAGAAACGAACTTTAATTATTATGTCTAATGTGTTTTAACAAATTAAAACGTATTGGAATATTAATGTATCAGAAATACTATTAAAAACTTTGAACATAGCTGAAAAAAAACGATTTACACACACATATATACAAGGGTGTATTTACCCTAGGGCTAGAAGGGCTATAGCCCGGGGCGGCAGGCCGCGAGGGGCGGCCCGGGCTTTGGTTTGGACGTTTGAAAAAATACAAAAAAATATTTTAAGACGTAAGCCTAGAACGCCCTGAACCACCTTTCTACGTGTAGATTTCCTATCTGATGAATTCGAAATTCAATTGAAATATGCAAGCCGCCCCTTGTCCTGAATCAGTTGAACCGTCTATTTTTTTTCGCCTCGGTTTTCTTTTCACATTTAAAATTTTGTCCACAGAAAAATAATGTAAAATATAAAATCTATTTTTTGTTATGTGTTCTTTCATTCTTTTTATTTTTTTTCTTTCGATGGGGTAAAATGCTGTTGGCCCTGCGTCACCGGTTCTGTGGGAGGCCGAGCTGGAAGAAAAGATTCGCTGTGGATATCCTTTTGAAATTTATATTTAGCACCCTCCCGCGCCTAGGCGCGCTTGGGCTGCTGTATAACTGGGACCTCGTCTCCACCGGCGAGGACGGTATGTGTATCATGTGTGTTTGCGTTTATGTGTAGACCTACCTACTTGTTTCACTTTATTCGCGACTGTAATGGAGTCAGCTTTATCGAATAGAACATTGCGTGGTCTACGGTAGACCTTACGGAATATTCCCTTAGCTACGGGTAGCGGATAATCGCAGGCTTTTACCACCAGGGTGTTCGGTTCAAAGTAGCTACTGGACAGTTTCCTGCAATGCTCTTGAATGGAATCGAGATTGATGACTCGATATAGATCTATGTTGCGCATGAACCAAGGAGCTACCGTGACAATGCGCAAGAATTTGTTTTGCATAATTCGAAAACGACGGAGTCTAGTGTATGCGAACACTACACTAGCATATGTTAATATTGGCCCGATACAGTTGGTGTACAGGCGGATTTTATTTATAAGGGACATTTTAAATTTGGCACAGACCAGTCCCTCTCTCGCCAGGGTATAGGCGAGAGAGTACGTACACGTACGTACAGGGCTCGACTCTTAGCCTATTCTTAGTCAATGTAGTGCTAGATACTGTCTCGGCTCACATCCAAGACCAGCCTCCGTGGCTGATGATGTAAAAATCAAAATCAAAATATTCTTTATTCAACACAAGCACTTCTGACATGCTCATATACATAACATGAGCGAGTTACATACAATTGTCTGTACTGTCAGTCCTACAGGAAGCTACCACCGGCTCGGAAGGTGGGTCTGCTGAGAAGAGCCGGCAAGAAACTCAACAGTTGCTCTTTTCAAAACATCAATTACAAAAAAATATAACATAGCTTCCTGAGTGAGTACCAACAGCATTCAATCCCACGCATTCTTATCATGGTAATATTCTTGAATTACTGACCTTTTGAAGACGAAAACTAGGAGTGATCAGCTTGTTTTTACTTTTCTTGTATTGATATCATGTCTGTAACTATACTTTAATAAATTATGGCTATTTTTCCGAACAAGTATTATATTATCATATGCCGATGACATAGTACTCATTGACGAGAATCGGCTGATGCTAGAGCGTAAAATGGACCTCTGGAATGGTACGTTTGAGAACGGCGGTCTTAAACTAAATGAGTCGAAGACCGAGTACATGTCTTTCGGGAGACCGGACTCAAGCATTATCTATATATATATATATATATATATATATATATATATATATATATATATATATATATATATATATATATATATATATATATATATATATATATATATTACATATATATATATATATATATATATATATATATATATATATATATATATATATATATATATATATATACATATATATATATATATATATATATATATATATAATATATATATATATATATCTATATATATATATATATATATATATATATATATATATACTATATATATATATACTATATATATATATATATATATATATATATATATATATATATATACTGAACCAGTTGCTAAGTCGGAAAAGTATAGGTACCTCGGATCCGTAATGCATGAGTCTGGAGGCATCGATTACGATGTCCAAATGGCTGGAGGTCACTGGTGTGGTCTGCGACCGCAGAATACCGACCAAACTCAAGGGGCCGATACAAAAGAGCATCGTTCGACCGGTTCTTTTATACAGCAGCGAATGCTGGCCAGTACTATCTCGGCACACTCAGGAGCTTCATGTCACGGAAATGAAGATGCTGACGTGGATAAATGGCGTAAAGCGGTCTGACCGCATACGTAACACATTCATTCGAGGTAGTGTTGGAGTCCGTGACATAGCGGATAAGCTCCAAGAGCGTCGCCTGAGGTAATATGGCCACGTTGCGCGCCGGCCTAGGAACTATGTCGGACGCAAGTGCCTTGATATGTCTGTTCCTGGAGTGAGACGCTGATTGGATGTCGTGATGCAGGATATAAGAGCCAATGGTCTAACCACTGAGGACGTAAGAGATCGTGCTAAGTGGAGTAGGCTTAGGAGGAAGGCAGATCTTGGCACAGCAAGCCGGGATCATCGCCAGGAAGAAGAAGTACGTACGTCGCTTTCCGGCGTACGTATCTCAAGTGCTCTTAGAAATAATTGAGTAATAAATCATAATTGAATTTGTTATCCAGAATTACTCCGATCCGGTCCGATCAGGGTATGATTTTGCCTAGCAGAAGAACATGAGGCATGCCATTCGTTCGGTGAATAAGGAAGAATACTGACGTACTCTTTTCAAGGTTAACTTCGATACACCATTTAGCCAGGTGCCCAGCCTATTGGTGGCCACCTGTAGGCGATCAGCTAACTGAACTGAATTGCGCATAAAGGGCTAGGTTAATCAGTGGAGGTTTTTGGGATATCAAACTGTACAGAAGTGGCGAGAGTACAAAGCCCTGAGGAACACCGGCTCTTATAGGACGTCTACTGCTCAGGGTACCGGGAGTGTTTAGGGGTGCTGAATTGGGAACGGACCATTATCTAGTTGTAGCTAGAATAAGGGGTGTGTTCGCAGGTTGGCGCAGCCGCACTGGTTGTCCAAGCTTGGCACTGAATCATCGCATATGAAGCTGAAAGCTTCAAGATCCACCCCTCAGAGAGGAATTTCAAGAAAGAGTTTCCAAAAAGTTAGACAGCTGCGATTCTAGAAGTGAAAATATCGAAGTATGCTGGCAGAACCTAAGGAATGATATGACGGAAGTAGCGGCAGAGGTATGTGGTAAAGGGAAAAGAGGCTTTAACGAAAAGTGAGACGAATGGTGGGATGATGAAGTGAAAGATGCAGTAGGAAAAAAGAGGAAAGCATGGCAGGATTATAAAGCCTCGGGTAAGGATAAAAGCATGAGAGAGATAAGAAAGAAAGAGTATAAGCTGCAAAAAAACCGAACGAAAGTACTGATAAAGATGAAGCGTAAAAACTCTGAGAAAGAAAGAGATGAAAGGTTAACGAACAACTTTCGGGAAAACACAAAGCTTTTCTGGCGAGAAGTGAGTGGTTCCCGGAGTCGCTCGCTAACCTGTATAATGAAAGGGGTGCTTTCATAAGACGGTGAACTTTTAACAGAACAACCACAGGTTTTCGAAAGACGGTGAACTTTTAAAAGAACAACCACAGGTTTTGCAGCGATGGGCGGAATTTTACAAGGAGATGTATGAATGTGATGACGCCTCTGCCTCAAGTAACAGCGAAACGCTGAGTCTTGATGTAGGGGATGGCGAAATCAGTATAAAAGAAGTTGAGAGTGCCATACGAAGTTTGAAATGTGGTAAGGCAGCGGGAGCAGCTGGAGTTACTGCCGAGATGATCAAATATGGTGGGCCACGCGTCTTGGACCTGTTCTGGTTTTTGTGCAATTTATGCTGGAAATCGGGGGAGGTCCCAGACGATTGGCGAGGTGCAGTCATCGTGCCTTTGTATAAAGGCAAAGGTTCACAGATAGATTGCGCAAGCTATAGGGCTATCAGTTTGATTTCTATGCTTTTGTGGACTTGGAAAAGGCGTTTGACAGGGTTGTAAGAAAGAGATTATGGGAGATACTGCCCCGGTACAATGTGAGCGGACCCTTGCTGCAGGCTGTAAAGTCTCTTTACAGAGATAACTCAGCCTGCGTGCAAGTAGGAGCTGGCATGTCGCCTTGGTTTGACATCCAATCGGGTGTTAAACAAGGTTGCGCCATGTCAGCTTGGTTGTTCAATTTGTATTTGGACAGCTGTCTTCATGGACTGAGACAAAGTGACATGGGAGTGAAAGTAGGTACCTCGAATATAAATTGCCTGCTGTACGCAGATGATGTAGAGCTTATTGCATCATCAGAAAGCGAGTTATAGGCGTTGATTACTACTTTGACAGAAGGATTTGCGAATAATGGTTTGAACCTGAATAAGACAAAGGTTCTGGTATTTGAAAGAAATGAAGAAAGAACAGTTTGCAAGGTCAGTGTAAATGATAAGATATTAGAACAAGTGAATGAGGTAGTATATCTAGGAAGTATGTTTAGCAGAGACGGTAGATACGAAATGGATGTGGAAAGGCGTATTGCTGCCGGTAACAGAGTTAACGGTGCCTTAGCTGCATTGTTGAGACGGCGAAACGTCAGCATAGCTGCGCGTTTGGCCGTACACAATGCAGTGTTGGTATCGACACTGTTATACGGCAGCGAAACGTGGGTATTACAGAAGAAGAATGTAAGAAAGATGATTGCTGTAGAGTTGCGATCTCTTCGTCGGATATGCGGAGTCAGTTTATCTGATTGCATATCCAATGAAGAAATACACAGAATGGCAGGTACTAGCGTGGATGTCACAGTGAGAATGAAGAAGAACGTGCTCAGGTGGTTTGGGCACGTCGAGCGAATGAGTGAAGAAAGAATGGTAAAAAAGATTTATGAAGGAAAAGTGAGTGGTAAGAGAGGGAGGGGGAGACTTCGTTGACCTTCGAAAACACAGTATCGACGATACTGGAGGAAGGTCACGTAAAAAGCATGAGGACCCCCCGGAGGGCTTGTATGAAGAGGCTGATGACAGTGGACGAGGCGAAAGAGGTATGCCGAGACCGTAGCGTTTGGCGCTCCGTTCTCTCTGCCTACCCCGCTAGGGATATAGCGTGAAGCTAAAATAAATAAAATAAAAATCGTTTAAGAATACATAAATATTGTCCGTAGGTAAAATTGTTAAAGTGTCATCTAGCTAGCTCTTATATATCTTAGGTAGACATGATGCAGACCTAAGAGTCATCTCCTCGAAGTCCTCCATATATATATATATATATATATATATATATATATATATATATATATATATATATATGTATATATATATATATATATATGTATATATATATATATATATATATATATATATATATATATATATATATATATATATATATATATATATATATATATATATATATATATATATATATATATATATATATATATATATATATATATATATATATATATATATATATATATATATATATATATATATATATATATATCTGCTATTACTGGGGACACAGGCGAACCCAAAGCAATGTAATCTATTTGTAAATAGAATTCTTGATTGAACACTACTCGTAGATATCCAGATGTAAAAAAGTGTTCTAAGAGTTCAAGATATTCTATAGGCATGTTGTTCTTCTCTAGCTTAAGCTTGACAATCATGATGCAGTCTGTAATAGGTATTCTGGTGAAAAGCGACTGGACATCAACTTTCAGTCCGCTAACAAAATGGAGAGAGTACTTTCGCGACGTGTTGAGCCAGTTTATACGTCGGTGTATCGATTTACTCATACAACTTTGGAGGTTTTACACACCTAGGCACGAGAAAAAAACATGTTTAACAATCAATATACGCGATTAATCCGGTAAAAAGTGTTTCATTTAAAATGTGTAACAATCGCGAAAATCAAAGACATTATTATGAATTTACTTGAATTCAGAAATTAATTAGAACTAAACGAGACTTCGTGTTTTAGTGGTGTAACACAGACTGAATAATAAAATACAAATTATCACTTAACATTATGTGGGAACTTAAACAGTAGAGTAAGACACAAAGTGATTGGAAAAAGATGGTTCGGTGTGGTCTGATGTTGCGCGAGAATTGCCGGTACAGGGCCGCTGTGGGTGGTCTTCGGCGAGCACGGTCCCTTAGAATTGTCGCATACATAAGTCCTCCCTTGTGGATCAGCGACTATTTGAAAACATTGATTGCAAATGTCGCTAGCAGAGATGTCTCGTTCCTGGCTCGTTCAGGCTTTTCTGCAGGGAGGTTATGGGCGCCGTCATCTTGCTTGACTAATTCATCCCTCCTTATATGGTGAATATATGATACTCACTATAATACTAAGTGCGAGTGCATTGAATAAAAGTCTGTAAAATAGAATAGTTGTATGATAAATACTTTCACGAAGATGATCTAGTTTCGTTGGTTGCTCATTCAGGACGTTGTCCTCTTTGTTTCGTAGGCCTTGTATATCTATAGTTTTCAGATTCAGTTCAGGAATATCAATTGTTTTCAGCTGCTGTCCTCTAAGTTTATCTATAATATTAGCAATGATGAAGTCATCGGTATGTAGTGAAAACGTTTTCGGAATCTTGGCTAGATAACTTCGAAATAGGATAATGAATCATCATGGCTGCTGCATTTCAATTCGACCTTCGTGGGGCGTGGAACATTGCTTTCTCGACAGGTTCTATCCACAGACTGGATGGTGATGAGAGTCTGGAAACAATCTTGTTTTTCTCGGCCTGATGTTGGACGTTTTTATCGATGTTGGACGTTTTCATCGAAAAATGATTACTATTCGATTTCCTACATAATAATATCAAGGTCTGATAATACTATAATATTCTTCGAAATCTGCCTCTAATATCTCTTTGAGAATAAAAATGTGTCTTAGTTTGTCTAATATACCTCCTACGTTACTAATACTTAACATACTATGATGTGTGCTCGATGCACGCACAAACGCTAAAATATCTTCTAATCTAGTTAATTTTAAATGGCATAGTCACAGGTATTTTAGCTAAACTGTTAGAATGCAAATTAATTATTTTTCTATCACTATTATGACTGCGATGTTGTAAGAAGTGAAATAGTGCGGCACAAGCTTATTCATAAATAACAAATAATGATTATCACATAACTGTTACAATAGCTCTTGTTCATTATCTGGTATGTATATGCATTACCACTCAATCACTCACTGACTCACCCAGATTCACATTATATCCCGCACATGGTAGGCAGAGAGTGGGATTTTGGGAACCTAGTGTTGAGACACTCCGTTCTGTTCCTCACTTTCCGCTAAATAATATATGCTTTACAATATTGCTATTAAAGCAACGACGACGAGAATAAATATATATTTTACAAGTATACGTTATACTCGTATTTAATAGAAAAAACAAAACATCAATAACTGGTACTGCTTTAATTTTTCAATTATTTTTGGTTATTAAAAACATATTTTTTAATAACAGTTATTTTTGTTCTGAACACACCATTCCACTTACAAAATAATCATCATGATATTTTTTAATCTGAACTGTAAATTATTATTGATAGCGTTTACTCGTACACGATAATGTTAGGTAATTTATATATATTACATACCAAGATCTATGTAATTTATGTTCTTTGCAAGTAATATAATTAACTAAAACAATACAATCAAGTATAAACGTGTAATTACGTATACGTATGTATTTTCCCTTTGTCTCTAAACATATCTGTCTCGCTTCCGTGATTGATGACGCCGGAGATCGCACGCCAGTATAACGTCTGCGGAGGATGTACGGATTTTTTATTGGCTGTCCGAGAGTATATATGTTAAATGTCACTAAAATAACATACATATGATTAGAGATTGAGGCCTGTCGTGGCGCAGCCGCACAAGCGTGACTGTAAACGACAGGTTGTGGGTTCGATCCCCACTCGAGGCAATGAAACATTTAACTTCAAATTACAGATTTTTTTCTTTACATATTATATTTTCATTACATATGATTAACAACGCAAAGCGCGCAAAGGCGATGAGTTCCATCACTCAACATGCAATGCCTCAAATTCAGTGGAAAGAGAAGTGGAACTGAGTGTCTTAACACTAGGTTCCAAAGTTCCTTTTGCCTACTCTGTCGTGTGCGGGATACAGCGTGAAGCTGAGTGACTATAGATTGTTATGATGTAGAATTTGGTTTATAATATTCTACAAATCAAACTTGTGACTTGACATGACATGTTAGGTTGTTTATTTTGATTTATCAATTAAAAGTGTTTTTATTAAATTAAATTAAATGTGAATCTTCAATAGATTGATAGGAATTGATGCGTTTTAGTTTTCTTATACAGAAGTATGATTTATTAAATAAATTACCAAAATAATTTCTAATAACGTTTTATAATAATAATCTATCTAGTCTGACTTCTTCCAGCTTTCTTACTTCACGTCTAGGTGATTATAAATATATATTTTTTTATATATATTTTTTAGCTTAACGCTGTATCCCCGTGCACGTGGCAAGGTAGGCAGAGGGAGATACTGAAAATACTGAATCCTCAAAAAGTAAATAATACATTATTATTTGCAAAGTTTCCATAAAAAGTTAATGATACGTGTAAACAAAATTGCTCACCAACATTTTTTTTTTCAGATTCACGCTGTATCCCGCACTAGGCAGGGTAGGCAGAGGGAACGGAAGTGAAACCTAGTGTTATGACACTCCGTTCCACTTCCGTTCCCCACTTTCCGCCGAATTTGAGGCATTGCGTGTTGAGTGGCGGAACTCAACGCGCTTATTACCAGAGCGAAGAAATGAAACATTAAATATTTAATTGAAAATATTAAATATTTCATTTCCTCGACTGGGGATCGAACCCAGAACCTATCGGTTACAGTCACACTCTTGTGCCGCTGCGCCACGACAGGCCTCTTTAATATTTATAAGAAATATTTTTCTATAAAACGTTTACGATTTTAACTTAACTAATAGAGTAATTTAACTAATTTTAACTATTTTTTGAATAAGATATGTTTTCTCTTTAGAAATAAATCCAAGACTGAACACTGTGCGCTTTGTAAAGGTTAATGAGTAGAACGGAACGTTCTTACTTTCTGTCGTAGTGATAAATGAGTCCGCTGCAACTTGTAGTGTAGTGGTGAATGCTTGGATTGCGCTGTCGATATCACATCAAATAATGTCAAACCGAATCAATGTACGTTGTTACATTGAACGCACTTAGGTATTATCTTATGAGTATATCATATATAAGAGAATGAAAATACTAAACTTAAATTTTAAAACCTTTAATAAGCGTATAAAAATTTTGAACGAAGCAGGATTTGAAACCTACAGAGATGCTAACAACATAAATAAGTTGTAACAAGCGTATAAGAATTTCGACGGAGCTCAGTGATAACGAATGGCTTAGTTGGTCAGAGCGCTGGACCGGTATTCCAGAGGCGCGGGTTCAAATCCTGCTTCGTCCAAAATTTTTATACGCTTTTTAAAAATTTTAAAATTTAAGTTTATTATTTTCTGTCCTAAGTGTGGAATAACACTTTAAAAACATAGTAAAAATAAGAGAATGAGATGAGCCTTCTCATTGTTTTGTGTACAGGTATGCTATTAAAAAGAAATTTTCATATCATACTTGCTTATTTGTATTTTTTGTAAGCAACTTTTGCTTTAATTAACTTTTACTTTTGCCGTGTGATCCCGGCTTAGAATAGGATCACCCTGGTACTGATGGTGTCGTAAGAGGCAACTAAAGTGCGTGTGGTAGAGTCACGTTGCCAGCAATGGCGACACGCATGGGCAGATTCGAACGGATTGTTACCACCCCCGGCATTTAAGACCGGCGTTAAGTAGTGGCTTTGGCCACTGCGTTTCGCATTAGGCAATGCCGGACCCCGGTGCCCATCCACCTTAAAAGACGGCAACGCTCCTGTAGCTCCTTTGGAGTTACTCAGGGCCACGGGCGACGGTGATCACTTACTACCAGGTGACCCGTACGCTTGTTTGCCGTCTCTCTCCCATAAAAAAAAAAAATCACAAATAATGTTGAACTCACCACCTCTACATAGTAACTGTAATGATAAAGCATACAATTTTAAAATTTCTTCTTCTACTTCAGTTACATTTAACAAATAGTTTACGAAATAATAATACAAATAAATTGCCGACAATTCGAGAAATTGACAAATTAACAAAATTGGTGTGAAAATAACGTTACAGACAGATAACACGATTTCTCTTTGTCCATTTTATTACACCGTAAATTATATTGAACTGAGGTAAATTATATTATACCGTAAATTATATGGAGCTTACAAAGGCCTGTGATTGTCTCCCCACACCCACGTTCAGCACCCAACTGTTCTATGTAAGCCGCGTATGTGAGAGGCTGTTCCTTATTTCGCGTTCTCAATATCGTCCCTAATTTGAATGCTTAAGTATTTTCGAAAGTGGTGAAGTGACATCTTTGTAAAAAATTATATTGTTGCCATAATATCGGAAATAATAATAATAATAAAGAAACCAAATCGTTTTATTGCAAATTTGAAACGCAATATATTTGTAATTACATAGAATGTTTTCACTAAAAATCATTTACATTTACTTTAATTTGTTCAAAAGTTCCAACAATTTATAAAGTATTCATAGGATTTTTTTTTCTTTCTTTTTCAGCTTCACGTTGTATCCCGCACGAGGCAGGGTAGGCAGAGGGAACCCGGGAACCTAGAGTTATGACACTCCGTTTCACTTCCGTTCCCAACTTTTCGCCGAATCTGAGGCATTGCGTGTTGAGTGGCGGAACTCAACGCCGCGCTTTGCCTTATTACCAGAGGGAAGAAATGAAAATATTAAATACTTCATTTCCTCGACCGGGGATCGAACCCAGAACCTGTCAGTTACAATACACGCTTGTGCTGCTGCGGCCCAGGAATCCTAGTTTTGTTGAAATTTACTTCCACGCGCCACGTATCTTTGAATTTTATGTTTTTTCCACGAAAAATCATCCTTAACGAGTACATATTTAGAAAAATTGAGATCTACACATTTTTGAACTCAATGTACTGCATAATTACACAGTTAATATCACGAGAAAGCTTAGAGAAGTTTGTATAATGAATGAGGTCACGTCAAGTGAAGCGATTAGAGAGAGTACTTCGTAATATTGAATTAATTATTCGACGCTTGAAATACGAGCGGATATAACATACGTTTGTCGAATGCCGGAAGCGGTGAGACAACATATACGAACAAAACGAGTAGGAGAATACGAGCATATACGAGCAGTGAACCGTAAATTATCGTGTAATTCATTATTATTTCGTCCGCTATGATTTATGCCCGAAATAAGGAATTTTCTGTTTTTTTTTTTACGTTTTTATACATTTTTTTGCATATCTTGTCACATTTTTCTAGCACCAAGTGTATATTAGGTGAATACCAAATACTAAAGACTTTTTCTACAATATTATGTTATATTATATTACAAATAATTGTAATTATATATGAACTTAACTAAAAGAAGATAGCAAACATAAGGTAGGTTATATTATAAAAGCAGCAATACAAAACAAATACAAAAATCTTCAGATTTTCATCAATTATTTAATCGCATTTGTTTACTTCGAGTATAGAAAGGTTTTATTTCGTAAATAATGCAACACTCATTACTATAATTATTATTACAGAAGTCTCACTCTATGAAGTACAATTGAGCCATATAACCAAACCGCCTCCTTCTCGCAGATGCGAACATGTGATTTTTTTTTTCACTTTTAAAGGAACCTTCCTTCATATTCATAAGATTTGGTAACATTTTTCCGAATGTTCATACAAAGAACCGCCTTTTTTAAATATATTGAAAACACAATGTGGGCTGAAAAAGCGTGCGAATTCAAAACTGGATTGATCGTCAGAGGGAGCGACACGGGTAGTGGATGCCCTGTTAATTTCCATTCTATTGCGTGATGACTGGTTACGACATTTGTGTGTTTGATATCAACTCAAGGAATGTAATATTTAATATGTTTATTTGCTCGCGTTAGTTACTAAAGCGCAGAGTTCCGTCAATCAACACGCAATGCCTCCATAACGTGGCGAAGTGGGGGATGACAGTATCCTATTAGGATCACTAGGTACCCAGGTTACGTCTGTCTACCCTCTTATATCTGGGATAACGCAAAGATAAAAAAAGTAATTCAAATGCGTAACATATTTCAGGTATAAATTTACCTCAATATATTTTATAAGAGCAATATAAATATTAACGCATGATCGTTTCTTTAGAACAGTTCTTACCGGACGATCGGTTGAACGATCTCAACCTATTTCCGGTCGAAGTAACTTGTTAGGATATTCCTGTTTACATACTACACCTTGTTGACTCGCCAACGTGCTTAAAGCTTTATTTTGATTATATTTATCCGACGAGCTTGCGTTGTAGAATATTATTGGTATTTAGGGATATTTATCGGTTATTGAGATATTTCTAGGACTTTTTAGACGTGTTGCTGGTATGTCTTTGTGTTCTTTAAAATTAAGCAACAATGTATATATATATATTGTCTGAATACTGATACTCAGGCTGTCGTGGTGCAGAAGCACAAGCGTGTATCGGTAAAAGCTACTGGTTGTGGTTTTATTTCCCAATCTAGGAAAAGAAATATTTAATAAATTCATTTTTTCGGTCTGGTAACAAGGCAAAACGTGGCGTTGAGTTCCCTAGTTCAACACGTATTGCCTCTAAATCAGTGCCAAACGGACGTACTTGAATGGGAACACAATATCTAAATGCCAGGTTTCCAGGTTTCCCCAGCGTACTTTGCCGTGTGCGGGACAAAGCGTGAAGGTCAAAAATTAAATAAGAAAGTCTTTGTAAAGGTAAAAAATCTACGCTTTAATGTCAAAGATTTACGGAAAATGAAACGCAAATGTAAACAAATTTATTACTTTTCACATAATATTTATAGAATCTTGAGTAGAATTGAATTCGTTCATTTCATAGGTATACGGTAAGTTCCATGAATAGAAACAAAATACTGAGTCACATTTAGTTTATAATATAAATGTTTTCAGTTGTGTGAAGACAAATGTTGCAGTATTACGAGCGTGTGGTCAGATTGCTCTACGCGATCATTAACTATCACACACTCGTCGCTCGTGCTGTCTTATGAAATTTAATTTTACCAGAAAATTGCTGATTTTTTTTATATATCTTCACGCTGTATCCCGCACGAGGCAGGGTAGGCAGATGGAACCCGGGAACCTAGTGTTAAGACACTTCGTTCCACTTCAGTTCCCCACTTTCCGCCGAATTTGAGGCATTGCGTGTTGAGTGGCGGAATTCAACGCCGCGCTTTGTCTTATTACCAGAGCGAAGAAATGAAACATTAAATGTTTAAATTGAAAATATTAAATATTTCATTTCCTCGACTGGGGATCGAACCCAGAACCTGTCGGTTACAGTCACACTCTTGTGCCGCTGCGCCACGATACTGTCACTTTACTGTCACTTTTATTGGAATCAATATGTTTATGCACGTAATTAGTCGTGCGGCAGAGATACTCGTACAAACGTGTGACTGTAAACGCGACAGGCTGTACACTCGATTCTTATTTGAAAAAAATAATTTAACATTTTTAATAAAACGTTAAGTCGAATTCCGTCATTCAACGCGCAATAGTTTTGGGACACTAGTTTTCATAAAGAACATTAGGTTTCCTGGTTCCTTCTGCCCGCCTTGCTTTATGTAGGACACAACGTGAAGCTGAAGAAGATACAAGGTACTCATCACTCAGTGATTTAAAATGAACTTAAATATTTTTACGTTATAAATATTTCTTGAGTGAAATACAAAAACAATATTCATTACAAAAATAAGTTTTCACCATCACCAACAAATGTTTTCCTAATGTCGCAGGACTACTTATAACTTTGGTGTTGTCTTCCAAAGTACAGCAAATTCAGATCAGATCTCTCTCATTTCTCTGAAACAAAATAAAAGAATTTGTGTAAATACATTGTGAAAATATATAAATCCTTTTTAATGTCGGTCAAGAACCGTTAGTTTAAATGTATGTGACTGAAGCAATGCATATGTATGGGGTCAGAATGTAAAACGGTGTACATCACAGGGCGGGCGCTAAGTATATAACTCTTTGGCTTTGGTCCACTTGACTTTACCAGAGATTGTACTTTAGCATGGAATATTAACGTATTGAGGGAGTTAAGTTTTAGTGATCATTTAAACTTAGGTTCTAAATTAGGTTTTATTGTTTGTACAAACGAACAGAGATGAAAAATGTCGGAGCTACGAGTACGATACGATGTACGTACGTACGTCTTTGTCCTTTCTGCTGAATAATAGCTTTTATTATATAAATGTTATAAATCTCAACATCAGCGTTTTTTTTTAATTACATCAAGTATCTAGCTAATCGCACAGATTCGTTTTAATTACTTAATTGTCAAACAATTAAAAAAATATTTTTTTTCTATATTTTTTTAGTTAATATTTAACTAAAAAAGGAAGTGAATACCATCCGCACCACCTTGATCCATTTTTAGCATCCAACGTGCGCGCATCAAGATCATTCTTCCCACGTACGTGTAGGCTGCGGAATGATCTTTCTCCTGAGGTGTTCCCCGAGCGCTACGATTTAAGTGCTTTCAAGCGTCGTGTGTATAGACACCTTCCCCCTAAAGGCCGGCAACGCACCTACAACATCAGGATGTAGGTGTTCATGGGCGAAGGTTTTGCTTACCATCAGGTGGACCTTCAGCTCGTTTGCCCCCTCTTGAAATAAAAAAAAAATTAACGTAGGTCGCTATGAATCTGTTCATTTTCCTATATTTCTCACTTAATACGTTTTGTATTTACATACAACTAGTAAATTAATCGTTACCATAGACCATTATGTAAAATAAAGTAAAACGGTAATGTTGTTTCTTTTTATTCTTTTTTATATGAAATCAAAACTTGTACAGATTTTCTATCTCATGTTATTAACAAAACTAACATAATATCATATGAAAAACATACATTAAAGTACAAAATATACCTAAATTTAAATTCACTGGTTGTCGATTACTTTAAGAGTGATCAGATGAGTAGCAGTTTTTCATGACAATAAAAGTATGTAATTAGCTCTCCTTGGTTTTGGTGATAATCTCTGTTATGCAATATTTTACTTGGTATTTCTTTACGGTTTCTATTGAGGTGGGATAAGTTAAGAATTAGAAGACTTTCTACCATTTTCTATTATCATGAGAAATCAAAGAAAATGAATTACCATAACCCAATCTTAAACAGAATAAAGTTGAACAACTTCATTGCGTACATTAAGTTTACTTAATGTTAGTATAAATAATTATGGACCGAATGATAAAAAGGCTATTTTTCATAAAGCTCGGTCATTATTATTAACGAAATAATGAGCATCGTAATTTGATAAATAATGAAACTGTCCGGACATCATGCCTCATGCTCATCGCCTTGGTGGTAAAATAATGAAAACATGCTTCAATACATTTTAATAACTGAGAAAGAAGTTATTTGATTAATGAATTTAAAATAATATTTGACAACATATTATGTAGGTATGTATCTTACGTTACACTTATCTCAATTATTATCACATTTTTTTAATTTACATATTATATAAAGGATTTTCAATCATATATACCTACTAAAATAATAACTATGGTGGCGAAGGAGCACATTAGTGCGTCTGCGACCGTGACAGTTAATATAATCACACGATTATATAATCAAGTATGTTAATATATGAGACCTGTCGTGGCGCAGCGGCACAAGAGTGTGACTGTAACCGACAGGTTCTGGGTTCGATCCCCAGTCAAGGAAATGAAATATTTAATATTTTCAATTTGAATATTTAATGTTTCATTTCTTCGCTCTGGTAATAAGGCAAAGCGCGGCGTTGAGTTCCGCCACTCAACACGCAATGCCTCAAATTCGGCGGAAAGTGGGGAACGGAAGTAAAACGGAGTGTCATAACACTAGGTTTCACTTCCTTTTCCTCTGCCTACCCTGCCTAGTGCGGGATACAGCGTGAAGCTGAAGAAGAAGAAAGAAGAAGAAGAAGTATGTTAATATAATTTTATTGTTATCGTATGATTATAATAAAATTTGATATATACTATTTATGCTTAATTTTTTCATTGAAAAAAGTCATCTAACCTGTAGAATGGAAAAGATTCTTTTGAAGGATAGCCACAGGTTTTGCGATGGGCGGAATTTTACAAGGAAATGTACGATTATAATGACGCCTCTGCCTCAAGTACAGCGAAACGCTAAGTCTTGATGTAATCGACGGCGAAATCAGTAAAAAAGACGTAGAGTGAGATGGAGTTACTGTCGAGACGATGAAGCTAAGAAAGCAAAAAAGAAAGTAAGCTTAGCTACATCAAGACAAAGCGTTTCGCTGTTACTTGAGTACAGGTAGAAACAAAAAACAAGTTGAATTTTGTCGTAAGCATATAATATACATTGATTAATACAGCGGTATACAGTTATATGTCAGTGAGTGACAAACGTCTCCCCATTCTGGATTATCCTTAAACTAAATTGTAACCAATTTTCAGTCTCCTTTACCTTATTTGCTCCGTAACGATGACACGCTTCCCGAGGATCAATGATGGATGTCACATAGAACACGTTCGTGCCGAATGTATTGATGTTTGGCGCTCACAATGCCACACATCAATACATTTGGCACGAACGTGTTCTATGTGCATTTATGATCTTATACTTCAGTTACGAGACCCACAATTTATAAAAAAATATGTATTGTTTTAATATTTATACATGAGAGATAAACGATCTGTGAATATTTTTTCTATTCGTAGCGAAATTAAGTTATAAATCATTGTTTTTTACAAAGACAATTGGATAAATAGGTTTTTGAAAAAAAAAAAATATTGTTTTTTTTATGTATTTTAAAACTTTATTATTAATAATATTGATATTTAATGCAAAAAAACTTTTAAAATTTTTTTTTTCAATTAATTATAAACAATTAAAAATTGATGAAATTTAAATAAAAATCACGTGACTATAAACGCGCCATGATTGGTCACCATAGTTGTGACGTCATAATGTTACAGCTATTTAATAACAGTCATTATTTTCCTATCAACTGCATTGAGTGAAAACTAACATTGTGACGTCACACGCGCTCGGGTTTGTTTGGGAGTTGTCGGCGTGTCTACTGGATTCAAAAAATAATTTTTATTTTGAAATAACTTTTGAATTATTACAAAAAAAAAATAGTTTTATTATAAAACTTATATATAATCTTTCTATTTATCACAAAAAAATGTTTTTTCAAAAACCCAATTCTGGTTTTTCTGTTAGTAAATGAAAAAAGAAAAAATAAATAGAATTTTGTTACAAACAAAATCAATTGGATATTGTATATATTTGCTTGCGGTTATTTATAATTAAGTGAATATTTATAACAATTAAAAGTACATTAATACGTACTTAAGAAATGAAAATATTAAATATTTCATTTCCTGTGAGTGGGAATCGAACGCACAACCTGTCGGTTACAGTCACACGTTTTTGTTTTTTTTCACATAAAATTTGTTTTTATAAAAGGTTTTTTATTTTTTTATAACTTTAATAAAAGCATGATGAAATACGTTTTTGGTTAAAACAATAAACAGCTGCAATGGCAAAATCATATGACAGAAAAGTTAAAGTAACTGTAGAAGTTGATGGTAATTAGATGGTAATTTGTCTGTCATCACTTAATATTGCTGAACGACAGCTGAATATTATAAAGATATATCACAAGTCCTCTGTTAGAATGTCATTAATAACAAAATTAGCAGCTTTCTGTTTTCAAATTTATTAACAATATTTAGCAAGTCTTAACTTACTTAAATATTTTCGAACATATTTAAAATATATGAGGAATACAAATACATATCTATTTTCCTTTATTTATTTTATAAAGTAAAAATTTCGAGTACTTTGGAGTATCAACTACAATTTATTGCATAGTAAGTTAAATGCACGCCCGTTCATATAAACAAGAGTTGTTCACGTAAAAGCGCTCCTACTGTCCAATGAATCCTTCTGTAACTTAAAATTATTACCATTTTAAGCGCCATTGTTAACAAACTATCCGTTTAACTGATAAGAGTTCAATATTATATACAATGCTACTTAAAATAATAAATGATCCGACCTTATTAATTCTTTGTTAAATAAAATTTCATGTTTCGTTATTATTGTTTTACTGATATTTACCAGAATATTGTATTACTGCACTGCTGTATTGCCGTACTTCCTCATAGGCTCTATATGTACAGTCGCACATGTGTCCCTGATTGAACATTCTTTAAGCTGAAATACGTTTTGATTACACGGCCAAGTTACATAAAATTTTACGATATTATTATAAAAATCATAATTAAGGAAATTTAGACTTGGCTTGACATTTCTTAGAGAATCTATTATGGTTTATAGAAAAACAAACAGATTTTATTTCTTTCTGCAGAAAGTAAGTTTTTACTCAGCTCTAAATAGATTAGCGGAGTTCTTTGTGTCATAAATAAGACTTCCATTTCTTATACATATGTACATTAATAGAAGAGGTTTATCGCATAGAACAACTTTCGAGGCCTGTCGTGGCGCAGCGGCACAAGAGTGTGACTGTAACCGACAGGTTCTGGGTTCGATCTCCAGTCGAGGAAATGAAATATTATTAAATATTTTCAATTTAAATATTTAATGTTTCATTTCTTCGCTCTGGTAATAAGGCAAAGCGCGGCGTTGAGTTCCGCCACTCAATACGCAATGCCTCAAATTCGGCGGAAAGTGTCATAACACTAGGTTTCACTTCCGTTCCCTCTGCCTACCCTGCCTAGTGCGGGATACAGCGTGAAGCTGAAAAAAAAAAAAAAAGAAAAAAAAAAAAAAAAGAACAACTTTCGAAATTTCACCTTAACAAAAGTTTTTGTAGTTTCAAGGGTTTTTTCTCTCATTGATTAGCTGAGCTTTTTTATACATCAAAAGAGTCCCACCACCCCAAACAAAATTAGCAAAGGCAGCATGTCAATATCATCAGTAGCTTGTCTAGATTCTTACAGTTTTCTGGACAGTGTTACCAGGAACTCCTTTCATGTTTCTAGATTTGATCGTTTTTAAGTGTGCATTAAACATACTCCGTTACCAAAATTCAGCTCTGTACATCTATTGAAAATACTATTTTTTATTTTGATGATGAAGAGAGCGAGTGAGTGAGGTATGAATTAGTATCGAAATAGTGGATCTTCGCTTTCACAGATCTTCGAAAATATATTAACTACTAAGTTGAAATTTTCTTCTTCATGTTTCTTTTAAAGAGATTTTTCTTCAGTGTTTCGCTCCGCACTTCCGCTCATAGCAGGATAGAAGAAGAGAAATTGGGATCCCAATAACACAAAAGTTGCAATGCAAATATCCTTTGATAACAACGGAGCTTGACGCAAAGTTTGTGAGCTTTGAATACAACACAAAACTTGCAAATAACGAACGATGCTGAAGAAGTCTTACTGTGGTACAAGAAGACCGCATAGCAGAGTACATATACGAGTAGGTCCCAGTCGGGTGATGTACATCTTTCAATATCTATCTTGATATATTATTATTACCGAAATATTACTTTCATATATATTAACAGTGGAGTGAGGCACGAGTGTGTTCGATGCCCATTTCAGGTAATGAAATATTTAATATTTTGATTTCTTTCATCTGGTAACAAGGCAAATGCGTGTGATATAATAATGTAGGTACAATAGATATAGTTTCCCCGGTGTAGTTGGAAGCTCGGTGTAGGTTTTTAGTCCAGAAAAGTGAGTATAAATTACAGAACGGAGTTTTTCAGCTTTATAAAAGGTTTCATTAAAACGTGTTTTTAACAATTGAACTAAAATTCAAAACTTTCAATTACATATCTAGACTTTGGTAAAATCTAAGTATATTTATAACACCTATATATAACTATACGGGTCACCTGATGGTGAGTGATCACCGTTGCACACGGCCCTGGGTAACACCAAGGGAGCTACAGGAGCTTTGCTGGCCTTTAGAGTAGAAGTAGACGCGCTTTTTGAAGGTACCTATGTCGTATCGACTTGGAAATACTGCCACGGGTAGGCCGTTCCACAGATTTGTTGCGCGTGGAAGAAAATTTTTACAAAACTATCTGCCTAACTAACCTATTGGTATTTATTTTTTGCATTTACTATAAATATATATTAAGAAAAACAAACAATGTGTTTGAATTAATATTGCTCAAATTAAATATATTTCTATTTTATAATGTCTCGATGATAAACATTTCAGAAACTCTGAAGTTACTGAACGTAAAAATATTGATAGTCTGTCATCATCTATTGACATCTCGCTCGTGTAATTTTGTATTTCTCATTTCACCAAACGGAGACCTAAATAACAAACATCTAGAAATGTTCCTTAAAGAAATCACTAAGCGTACGTCTCAAAAGAAAGCTCTGTTATTTTAAATAAAATATTCACCACATTTAAGAAGATTTATTATAAACCTTTTAAAATTTCAAGTGTATAATTTTTTATAACCATGTTGGTTACAAATTATTTGTTATTTATTACTTTAATAAAATATATAAATAAAAAGCGTACAAAAACAATATTTCAATATTAGCTTTTCATATATTAATTACAGTGTTCTATGTCATCTACGTATTTGTTTGTACATCCATAAATATATGTAGGTCAGATTTATCTATTTTCATACATAGTTTATACTTAATGTAATCACAGAGCGAGGAAATGAAAAAAAAAACATTTTGTCTAATGGTCGATCCCATTAGACAAAATGTTTTTTTTTTCTATCAATCAATCTACAACATGTTGCGCGTAGAGTCGCACGCTCCTGCTCTTGTGCATTGTATATAAGAGTGTGTGTTAGTGTGAGTTATTTTTGAATGAAACACTTTTAAACGGATTAATCGCGTATATTGAATGGTAAACATTTTTGGGAAACCCGACGTTTCGAACACTTTACAGTAGTCCGTGGTCACGGATAGACCTTAGAGTCTACCCGTGACAATATACGCGATTAATCCGTTTAAAAGTGTTTCATTCAAAATGTATAACAATCGCGAAAATCAAAGACATTATAGTGTGAGTTATGTTTATTTTATTAAGGTTAAATATATATTTTTAATATTTACGTTTTAAATAAATTAGCAATCTGAACTCGGTACAAGCCCGTGACTGTAAACGACAGGTTGTGGGTTCGATCCCTACTAGAAGATGTACATTGTTTAATATTTTTTAATGAAACATATTCATTTCTTCGCTCAGGTAATAAGGGAAAGCGTGGCGTTGAATTCTGCCACACAATACACAATGCCTGAATTTCGGCGAAAAGTTGAAACAGAGTGTGTTAGCACTAGGTTCCCAAGTTCCCCAAGTATACAGCGTATAGTTAAAAAAAATCATACTCCTCCGTCCGCACGATTTTCATATTCATGAATGTGGCACGATATTTTTGTTACGCGCAATAATATAGATGATGATAGATGTATAGCGCTTACCCATACACAGTAATATTAGAAATTTGTTGGTTAAACTATTACATGTTGTAAAATGAAAATCTATATAATTTACGATCATTGTTCGTTCATTAATTACTAAATGAAATTGGCTAAAACAAAACAACTGTCACTCCAAATATATCTGTCTCCCTTCCCTGATTGATGGCTCCGGAGATTGCTCGTCAGTACGTCCGTGGAGGATGTACGGATTATTACGTAGACGTATGTGATTGATTTTACTTCATGCCTGAATAAATACATTTCATAGTATTCCATAAACCACGCTTTTAGACAAGAAACATCTTTGAAAAAATACCAACAATCTCTACAGGATGAAATTAAAATCTATGTACAGTCAGTGGATTAGGTCCGGGGATTTGTTGTATTAATCCCATATTTCTTTTTCAACCTAGCACCGCGTCATCGTATCGCGTCGGCGCATTCCTATAGTATTACATATATGGATTATAATTGGTTTGGACGGATTGAAAACGAACTAAGAACATTGGTGGATTTGTTTAAGTCTTTCATTTCTAAAAATATATCACTGTATTATTTCGATGTTTAAATGATATTTTATTAAGCTGAGGTCTGAATGATCCCATAAAAGTTCTGTTTGGAGTTTAAGGTGTGAATCATTTAGGAAAGTAAAATAACACTTTAAAAATAGTAATATACAAAACAGTATCAAGGTATAAATATTCAATGGCAACGAAACTCTCCCATATACCGAAAAATACTAGATGTATTTTTCGGTATATGGGAGAGTTTCGTGGACAAGCAAATAATCTTCGACAAACAAAACAATTACTATAAGATTGAGCGCAGGACCCAGCTAACATGGAAAAAGTACTGGACCTTTAAAAAAAATTTAAGAGCAACTCTCCAATCAAACTGAAGATTAATGTTATGAACTCTTGCCTTATACCATGCCTGACCTACGCCTGCCAAACATGAAAATTCAATAAAAACATCAGAAATAAAATCATAACTTGCCGGCGCGGAATAGAGCGCAGAATGCTCGAACACAAAAAAATACATAAAATAACGCCGGACATATAGCCCGCCCCCAAGATCAGAGGTGGACAAAAAGAGTGACCAAATGGAGTGGTCAAAAGAAAGAAAGGAAGGCCCTTTAACAGATGGGAGTATGAAATTAAACACACAGCAATTTATTATTGTCTGAATACTCGGATTCATTCATTTAAACTTATAAGATAAACAATAATTATTTCATAATGTAAGTGATGATACATTTACTAATATATATGTATCCCTAGGAACACATTTCCTAAAATGCATAATGAAAGATAGTGCTGCAGTAGCTATTCACGGCTTATAATGTTATCGCTGAAAAACCGACACTGAAATGTATTGTGTATTGAATATTGACCCTCATATCGCAATTTCAGCGTAAAATAGTACGATAACTGCCATTTTGGCGTTTAACAGCTAAAATTTAAAAGCTCGATAAAAGATGGATGGATGGTCGCCAAGTCGATAAAAAACTAGTTAGTTAGGTTGGTTTTATTTTTTAAATTATTACATCGTGGCCATATTTTAAAACAAATGTAAAGAACATTTGATAATAACCATCGCAATGTAATGTAATATTAATCTGATTTCAAAACTTACAAATTCAAGACATGGACAAATTTACCTGTCCACATATACGAGTAATTATTTGATTAAATAATAACAAGTCGATCACCCTTTCGATATTTTATATGACCTACCTTATTAAGTTGAAAAGAATGATGATGACATGAGATAGTATTGTGAAGCCGTGGATCCTACGGTATTGCATTTGATTCTACGGTATTTCTCGGGATCACCATTGACTCTAAATTGCAGTGGGGACCTCATATTGATGGATTGGCGAATAGACTTAGCTCAGCTGCCTTTGCAGTTAAAAAAATCAGAATATTAACAGACGTGGAAACGGCTCGCCTCGTTTATTTTAGTTACTTTCATAGTATTATGTCCTATGGCAGTTTACTTTGGGGTAATGCAGCCGGTATTCAATCAATCTTTGTCTTGCAGAAGCGAGTTATTCGTGCAATCTATAAAATAGGTCCAAAAGATTCATTAAGTAAAAATTTAAAGAATTGAATATAATGACCGTTGCATCGAAATACATTTTTGAAAATATTATGTATGTCAAGAAAAATATTAATGAATTTAGCAAAATCGGGAACATACATAATATTAATACTAGAAATAAGTTTAATCTTAGTGCACCTATAACTCGATTGCATCGAGTTCGTAATTCTTTTATGGGTCAGGGTGTACGCTTTTACAATAGGATCCCAGAAAACGTCCGAGAATTTTCTATTTCGCAATTTAAAAAAGTTGTGAAAAGACGTTTGTGTGTTAAAGGTTATTACCAAATTAACGATTTTATAAATGATAACACGTCTTGGGAATAAAATGCTCGCTCCAGGCTATTTCAAATGTATCATTGTCACAATTGGTTATATGATCTAAAATTTTGATTGAAAAAAATACATGTCCCGCTGAGTTTCTTTCGCCGGTTCTTCTCAGGTCTGATTCAGTAACCTTAGTGAACTGGTGGTAAATTGTTTGACGTTCAAAAAATGAAGCTTGTAACTTATTATTTTGAATGAAAATATTTGAATTTGAATTTAATGTAATTTTTATTCATTATTTAGAAAAAATAGTTTGTTTTTATTTTTACCATTTTTAAACTGTTATTATTACACACTCCAGAAAAATAAATACTCGCCTCTTGAAAACCATCCAACACGTTTTATTTCTAAATATTTGATATGAAATTGTTAAATATGTCTTTTATTTCGAGGCTTGTCGTGGCGCAGCGGCACAAGCATGTGACTGTAACCGACTGGTTCTGGGTTCGATCCCCGGTCGAGGAAATGAAATATTTAATATTTTCAATTTAAATATTTACTGTTTTATTTCTTCGCTCTGGTACAAGGCAAAACGCGACGTTGAATTCCGCCACTCAACACGCAACCTCATATTCGGCAGAAAGTGGGGAACAGAAGTGGAACGGAGTGTCTTAACACTAGGTTCCCAAGTTCCCTCTTCCTATCCTGCCATGTGCGGGATACAGCGTGAAGATGATTTCTTGTAGAATAAATCGATCTCATAACCTATCGCTCTTATAGTATCGTACATATATGTCCTTGACGCCACAATATATTAATATTTTTTGCAATATTGAAATACCGTAAAAAACATAATTTATTAATATTTTTTATTGGGACAAAATTATAAAATTATGCCTCGAAACTTGAACTTTTGATATAACACACACGAACATGAACTTTTAATATAATGTTACTTAAGTAATTTCTATTACAAAATTTAAATAATATTCTTAAGAATACTATTTAAATTTTATAATAGAAATTAAATAGATACTGTCCGTAGAAGAGAGCTTTTTATTAATAGCTTGGGAAATATCTCCAAAAAAACATTTTTTTTTGTTATTATTTAAGAAATTTATCCTTAAAATGCACACTTCTGTACTCTATAATGTTTACATTCAAGTATTTACACAAAATTAATTGTTCCTATACTTCACTGAACCATACAGTTTCTTGGCTAACTCAAAATTTGTTATCACAAGATTACTGTTGCAGATATTTTCCATTTAAGCAAATAATATTAATCCACTTACACTGATTTAATATTTCTGTATACAATACCTAAATGTGTGTTTATTTTGTTAGTCAAAATATTAATTTTTAAAATGTATAACACAAATTTCTAATTAAACTTTCACATTTAGAAAATACAGATTTATTGGTAGAGCATGAGTATTTAAACCCTCTTTGGTCAATGAATCAACAATTTCGTTACCTAGCATATTAATGCGTGAAGGGATCCATTGTAAAATACCAAAGTAAACTGCTGCTCATACTCTTGAACTAATTCTAAAATGTTATTTAGAGGTAAACGATATGTTTATGTTTATGATAATGTCAAAATAATAAACATAAGCTTATCGTTTATCTCTAATTAACATTGTAAGAGAGTGTATGGTAATAGGAGAGGAAGACCTCGGTTGACCTTCGAAAACACAGTATCGACGATACTGGAGGAAGATCACGTAAAAAGCATGAGGACCCCCCGGAGGGCATGTATGAAGAGGTTGATGAAAGTGGACGAGGCGAAAGAGGTATGCTGAGACCGAACCGTTTGGCGCTCCGTTCTCCCTGCCTTCCCCGCAAGGGATATAGCGTGAAGCTAAGTAAGTAAGTAAGTAAGTATAATACCAAAATTGAAGCCACTTAACGAAATTTAATCTCAAAAATACTTCTCAGTACAAGTGAAATATGAAAATAATCCAATCAACTTCCTTTATGGAGAAACACGAACCAAAAAGAGAAGTTTTAATTTAACTCGCGTTCCTTTAAAAGCTTTTAAAAATAAAAATTAAAAAACGAACTGTTTGTATAGTCAGTTTACACATTTTTTACATATTTTAAGTGATATTCCACACCAATAAAAAGGCTTCAAAAATTATTATTCGTGTTTATTTGATATGTTTATAGCTTAGATTATTTTTTTATTTTATTTTAAAAGGTTTAAATTTATCAACGTCGGATGGGCTCTTGTAGTAAAATAAACCATAGAACGTGTGGTTGAAAACACTAATAATGTTAAAATTTTACTCAGCTTTTCGCGGTATCCCGCACATAACAGGGTTGGCAGAGGGAACCGGATACCCTATTGTTAAGACACTCCATGTCCATCAAGATATTTTGTGCCGTGTGATTCCGGCTTAGGTAGTCATGAGAGGCGACTAAAGTACGTGTGGGAGAGTCACGTTGTCAGCAATGGCAACACGCATGGGCAGACTCGACCGGAGGAACCAGTTAAGGTTAGATTAGGAAGTGTCTTAATGTGAACAGGTTGTGTTAACACTAGATTCTAATGCTTTGCATTGCCTACTACGTCCGGCATGGAAGGGTGTTACCTTCCATGCCGAGCCAAGTCTCCTGAAACTCAAGTAGTAAAAGGGAGTGTTGACGTACTTCACAGAAAGGCGCCTTAGACCTACACCAGGAATTACAAGTCCTGGGGCTACTCAGTTTTACTTCCAATTAAATTACTCGCGGTTACTCGCGAACCACTAATGTATTACAGGTTAATAATGGTGTAGGTCCAAACATCCCAATAAATACAATACAAAATGATGCTTTATACATTTATACATTGTTTGCTCAGTACGTCATAATAAAATTATTTGGAACATAAATGGATTTGTCGTCGTTCAAATTTAAACTGCGGTAATTGTTTAAAATTCAGTCAAAAATCAGAATCAAAATTTATTCAACCAGAATAAAACATATAAAATTGTTTCCAGCATACGCTTAGGCAACACTACCTGTGTATTTTTTTATAAACTTGCTTTTTAAATGAATAAGCGAATTCTTTTTGTATGGAAAAGACAAGGTAAACGACCGTCGGGGCACCTGATGGTTAGTGATCACCGTCGCCCATGACCCCGTGTAACATCACAGGAGATAAAGGTGCGTTGCCGGCGCTTAAGGTAGATGGGCACCGGCGCTCGGTATTACCCATTGCGGAACGCAGTGGGTAAAGCCACTACTTAAAGCCTGTATTGTATTATACCCTGGAATCACACGTAAAAAATAATAAAAAGAAATACAGATATAAAAATACTAAAATGAATGGAAACATAATATATTTAAAAAACATACCTAATTATTTATTAACACTTTCAAACAACAGTAAAAACACTTTGTGCAGTCACAAGCGACATTTATTTTTTTATTTCTGTATACATTTGTAGTAACTATATTTTATTATCATCATAAGTTTTATAGCTATGATAGTCCGCTATAATGAAGAATTAAAGAAATGCATAACATTTAAACAACAGATTAAGACAGCCTACAATTAGTAAAAGAGTGTCTTTATCTTAACGATAGTTCCAAGAAGAAGGAGAATGAGTTTCTCTCAGCTTCACGCTGTATCCCGCACACGGCAGGGTAGGCGGATGGAACTCGGGAACCTAGTGTTAAGACACTCAGTTTTACTTTCGTTTCACACTTTTCGCGGAAGTTAAGGCATTGCGTGTTAAGTGGCGAAAAGCAATGCCGCACTTAGGCTTGTTACCAAGTGAAGAAATGAAAACATTACATATGTAATTTTGAAAATATTTAATACTTCATTTGATGGAGAGGGGATCGAATTATTAGACGATAAATTACAAATTATTTCTAATTAAATATTCAATGTTTCCTTTCTTTGCTCTGTTACCAAGGCAAAGTGCGGCGTTGAGTTCCGACATTCAACACACAATGCCTCAAATTCGACAGAAAGTGGGAAACGAAAGTGAACGGAAGTTGTTTTTAATATATTTGTTAATTTATTACTTTGATATTATATATTTCTTAATTTATTATAGGACTTCGTAATACTAACATATCGTTACCTATTAACTTTAGTTCTCTTAGTAATTGAATAAGGCAGACAGTGAGTTAAACAGATATAAAGACAAAAGCAAAATTCCCGATATGGCATGATCTACTCGTATGCTATGTATTTTCTTCAACAAGGTTTTAGCTTCGGTACCTCCGTGTGGTGAACACTTTACGTATCACGTAAGCGAACGTTGTTTACTTTGACTCACTGATGTCAATGTTTCTTCTCTTCGCTATGAGTGAGCTCAAGTCAACTCCAAACAACACGCATCTAACTATAGCTTTTGTTCAGTTATTTTGTTCAGCAATGGACAACAATAAACGAAAAAACATATCACGGTGCGACCAAATCTAAGCACACTTTGCTATTAAAATATATTGACTCTGAATAAAATATAACTATATCTATGTCCGGATGCACTATTTTATGCTTTATAGAATTTGTATGTTTTTTACAAGAGAATTTCAAAAATTTTTCGGTTTTGATTTCTGCATGTTGAAGCTTAGCTTTGTGTACACAACGAGATACACTACCTTACAGAAATTTATTATTTTAAATCAAGCCCCTTACTAGAGTCCCCTCCGCCTACGCCCGCAGGTCGGCGTCATTACACTCGTAGTATAGAACAGAGTGCCCGCAGCCATTATACCTTACAACGAACATTACTCTTGATTTCACTTCGCAGTATAAATGTTGCTCAGACTTTGAAGGCACATTAGACCCTCATTTACACTTTGATTTTAGTTCACGAGGGCTGAATTATTTATTTTATTATCCCTCATTATAGTAGACGACTTTAATCCAACAGTGATTTAAAAAATAGAAGAATAAATATTTTAAATATTATTTCAATAAACATTAGGTTAAGTTTCTAAGTAATCGCACTTTGACTGAAAAGTGAGATTGCTTAGAAACTTAGACTAGTTTAAATTTTATTAAAAGCAACGTTTATTTTGTTATACATTCATAAGTTCATTTTAAACATTTTTAACATTTTTTGGTCAAAATCAAACCGTTAACAAATTGAATGAATGAAAAATCACTGCTTAACAACTAAATACTAATTAGTATCAAAATGTACTACTTAATAGTAATAATACATACAATACTAAAAGCAAGTTACAAATATTTTTACTATTTTTAAAATATTTAGAAAAGAAAATACTAAATTCAAAAGCGTCAAAAAATTCGAACTTAGCACAATTTGAACCCGCGTCTCTTGAAAACTGTCCAAGCCCTCTGACCAACTAAGCCATACGTTCTCATCAAGCTACGTCTAAGTTCTTATACCTACGTTTGTTACAACGTTATTTATGTTGTTAGCATCTCTGTAGGGAGATTTTTACAAATTTCCGCTATCCAAAGACAATATATAATAAATAAACACGACATCATGATTATACGAGGATAAACATAATTCGTTTTTAATTACAAAGATGAGAATAAAACAAAAAAATCTGAAAATACGTTTATATCTCATTAGGTAGTTTAAAGTTATTATTTTTTTTTAGCTTCACGCTGTATCCCGCACGAGGCAGGGTAGGCAGAGGGAACCCGCGAATCTAGTGTTAAGACACTCCGTTCCACTCCCGTTCCCCACTTTCCGCCGAGTTTGAGGCATTGCGTGTTGATTGGCGGAACTCAACGCCGCACTTTGCCTTATTACCAGAGCGAAGAAATGAAACATTAAATATTTAAATTGAAAATATTTAATATTTCATTTCCTCGACTGGGGATCGAACCCAGAACCTGTCGGTTACAGTCGAACGCTTGTGCCGCTGCGCCACGACAGGTCTAAAATGTGAGGAAACGGGAGTGGAACGGAGTGTCTTAACACTAGGTTCCCGGGTTCCCTCGGCCTACCCTGCCTCGTGCGGGATACAGCGTGAAGCTTTACAATATTTGATGGGATAAGAACGTTGCAATCGTCTTGAGATGCATTTTGAGCCATTTACAGTTACAATGTAGCAATGAATTTTATTATCACTTCCGAGTTTTACTCGGTTATTACAAAGTTTTACACTCTTGGTCTTATTTCAAAAGAGAAAACAAATATGCTTTGTTACAATATTAAATGTTTTTTTAAACAATATGCACTATGCAAAAATATTATTTTTGTCCTCTCTTATCTTTCTCTTTTTGTAGAATAAATTAGACTGTGAATTGACTAATACTTTATACTTCTAAATTAAAAAGTGTTATCTTCGTCGACTTTGTTCTGTTTGTCGACTTCCGCGAGTCAAATACAGCCTTTCTTTAAGTTTTCGTTATGAAGATAAATATTTTTATGCAGAATTGAACACAGTCATACTTCATAATACTTACATATATTAAATCAAAAAATAGGGAAGTACTGAAAATCTATATTGCGTCATATAATTGCCAAAGCAGGAATTACATAAGTCATTATGACTGTATCGTATTATTGAAATTAAGAAAACAAATTAAAATTAAATAAATGAAAATAAGAATAACATCGATTACATAAATCACAAAATATAAGTTCACAAGATATTTTAACCGTATATCGCCGAATTGAAATCTCGACCACCTTTGCTCTTCCGTCAAACGTCATCCAATCTTCCTCCTTTATTACGCTACTATCTGCCTCTTTGATGTGGGAATTCCATAGTATTCAATATATGCAAAGTATTTCGCTTTCAATATTTATTTCTGGCTTGTTTCTATATTTATGTGAATGTGTGTGTGTTAAAATTTCGAAATATATTAACATTAACATGTATATTAACATATCAATTGTTTAATTATAAACATTTGTTTAAATAACAAACTACTGCCCTTGCGTATTCAATCAGATTCTTACACAACAACAACCAACCACACAAGAAGCGCTGAAATAATGAAATGTTAATAACTCACTCACTCACTCAGCTTCACGCTTTATCCCGCACGAGGCAGGGTAGGCAGAGCGAACCCGGGAACCCAGTGCTAAGATACTCCGTTCCACTTACGTTCCCCACTTTCCGCCGAATTTGAGGCATTGTGTGTTGGGTGGCGGAACTCAACGCCGCGCTTTTGCCTTACCAGAGCGAAGAAATGAAACATTAAATATTTATTAAATTAAAAATATTAAATATTTCATTTCCTCGACTGGGGATCGCACCCAGAACCTGTCGGTTACAGTCACACTCTCGTGCCGCTGCGCCACGACAGGCCTCAAAAGAAAGTTGCAGGTTTGAATACTATCATTTACCTCGCAACCGTACAAAACGTACAAAAGATAAATATGTTTTAAGCTTTAATAAATTTGAGGCCGTAAAGGAATTAAAGTACCTAATAACCAAATGATTACCTAATTTTGGGAAATTGGGAATCTACAATTGGGTTTCATGACGGAACTTAACGCCGTGCTTTTCCTAATAAGTGAGCAAAGAAAATAAAATAATATACATGTATATCATTTCCCGAATGGGTTCAAATCCACAAATAATTGCTCTTGCACCACCCTTGTGGTCAAATGGTAAAATACCGAAAAAAAATATTCAATATAATATTTACGCAGTAGCTCGATTGGGACAACCGCTTTTTCTCAACATACTTACGTTATGTAAATGAAATATCACATTTGTAAGCAGCGTATTGCTTCTAAATGTAGGATTGAGGACATCGTACAGGGTACAACCCGGCATGGATATGTTTATCTTAGATAGAATCTCACCTCGAACGTACCACATGTTTATGTAAGGTCTGTTTCAAAATTGTTTCAATTTGATGCCAAAAGATATGGATATTATTATGACTGTAGAACAGTTATTGAGTCACTGTTCATTAGTTTAGATTTTGTACATGAATATACATAAATCTATACCCCCCAAGCAAAAGAGGTGTTATAAGGTTGACTGATATGTCTGTCCAAATTACAGTGGAGACCGAATATTGATTGGATTGGTGAAAAGACTGAGCTCTGCAGCTGTCGCGGTAAAAAATCAGACTAGCAACTGACGGGAAAAATATTTATATATTTACTAATATCCGTGATGTACATAATATGAATTCTAGAAATAGGCTTAAACTGATTGCACCTGTAAGTCGTTGTCCATCGCTGGTATGTATTATGAAAATTAAATTAGCAGTTTAAGAGCTACAAGTACTTTGCCAAGATGAAGCAGTGTACACAATGAAAGTTTAATTTTACCTAGTTTTAAATTTCACCAGTTCATTCGTCAAAAAGTGTGGAATGGAACGGAGTGTCTTAACATTAGATTCCTAAGTTTTCTCTGACTACTCTGCCAAATGCGGGATACAGCGTGAAGCTGAGTAAATTTTACCACTCAAGACTTTTTTACGTTATCAGACAAATCTGTTTCAACAATTTTCGAACAAAAAAACTCAACAACTTTCGAACGCAAAGTTTCAGTTTTCGAACTCAAAGTTCAAAAGTTTCAACAACTTTCAAACAAAAAAGCTCGATGTTCAACTGAGTACCTTAATTAAAAAAAAATTAGCTCAGCCGTGCCAACTTTGTAGCAATCGACGCATCTGCGCCATTCGGGTAGTCTCGGGTGCTTTAGACATACGTGATTAAAATTACAATATATTAAAGTAAGACAATGTAAGACGAGAGACTAGACTATATTGCTTCGTCGAATAGAGATGAGAAATTGAAATTCCACACAAATAGGCCGAAGCATTAAGTCCAGATCCCGTCACGAGCGTAGCGGACTCATTCAACTCTAACTAACTGCTTTTTGTACTCGTAGGTAAACAAAATATTAAAATGCCAGCGTAGCGCAGTGGAAGAAGGAGGAACTATCAATGCCATGGTCGTGAGTTCGACTAAGATTTTCCCTCAATAGACTACGAGAAATATTTGTTTTGAAAATTTGCCTGTTTTGTTTATTCATATTAAAGAATAAACAAAACAGCCGGACTGGGGACTAATTGCAAAAAAAGTATAAACAAAACAGGCAACCAAGAGCTGACAATCATCCTATGCGGCCTGACACTCCATAATTGTTGTATTGTACAGTTGCTATGTATCGGGCCGCATATCATGCTAAAATATATTTTTTATTTTTTTGTCTGCCGGTTCCCGCTTTCCGTCCCGAATTCTCGAGGCATTGCGTGTTGTGTCTCGAATATAGCAGGGGACGCTTAGGAAACCTGGGAACTAAGCGTTAAGACACTTCGGTACCCTCTTTCTTCCGACTTCTCACAGGCTCGCACAGAAAAAATTGTCACGATCCATCCTAAGCTCTTAAGATTCTGGAAGCGAGAGGGTGAAACAAGCAATCGTGAGGCACGATCGGCCTAAGAATTCGAATGAAGACACATCTTTCTCTTTCTTCTTTTCCATCAAAAGTATTATGATGCGACAAAGTTCTCGAAAAAACTGTAACTTTAAATTATATTCTTTTTTGCACTATACGATTGGAGCGATAATGAATCAAAAATCAATTGACCATAGAAGTACGCAGTTGCACGCTTGTCCTTGTTACAAAAGCGAAAAAGTGAAAATATTAAATATAAAAAAAAAAAATATTTTATTCCTTCGAGTGGGGAACGAACCCACAATCTATCACGTTTACAGTTGTTGTGCCGCTGCACCAGGAACGGCAGGAACTTTAAGTAAAGTATATTTTTAACTACTTAGAATAAAGGCAGAATACTATGTTTCCTTTACCCTCTCAATTTAAAGTTAGCCACTAGTTAATTCTGCATCAGCGGGAGCAAAGTTATCTTCACAAAAGGAAAATTATCGAAGTTGAAAGTCAAATCATTTACTTCACTTAAACTCTTTGCTCCTGTCGGTTCTCCAGCTAATGTATACATTTTAAAAGTAGATATTTTGTTATGCTTTTCAAAATAAATAAAAAACATGACATTGTAATAAACAAGTTCATACGAATATTTTACTAAGTTATTTAAAGAAACGACGTAGTAAAAATTACTTCTATTAGTTAAATAAATTTTGTAATCTGGAAAAATATATAATTTTTTCTTAAAATTTTTCCAGATTAGGAAATTTATTTGACCTTACGAGTTTACTTTTATTGCCTGCTCTCCCATCGTATATATCGTGAAGCTGAGGATATGTTTAGTATCTTAAACTTCTCTTTCTCTATATAACCTATAATTGCCCCAAACTCCATACTCCTTCGTGTGTACAATTTTTACAAAAATAAAATTTTTGTTAATATGTACTTAGAAGATATATTGAAAAATCTTTTAGGCGACGTTTATTAATGTTATATGGCCCACGTTAGTGGTTTTTAAAAATCTGTCTGTTTGTCTGTGCGTTTGTATGCGCTAATCTCAGAAACAACAAATCTGATATCAATGCAGTTTCCAGTGTTATTTTTTGGCAACCTTCACTTAATAAGTATTCTTAGTTATTATTGTAATCGGTTAAAAATTAAAAACGTTACGTTTTTTTATTGTTGTTGCTTAAAGTATAATGGAGGTTGATAAAATTTCTAGAAAAAAAAATATTCATTCAAACTTTAGTCTTAAATGTATAGATATTATCTTAAAATTTATATTGTTATCAGAACAAGAAACCAGTTGAATTTGTAAATAAAACAGTGTATTTCAAGCGGGCGGAGCCGCGGAAGGGTCGCTAGTTTATACATATATGTTTAATACCTTTTTGTATGGGAATTGAACCTGAATGGCTTTTACTTACAAAGTAACAATAGCTTATACACAATATCTTTCTTATTATTCAATTTTCATGCAAACACAATGTGCTTTTGAGGACACAGAATTAATATTCTATTTTCTCAAGAGCAACAAAACTTTGATAAAAGTTCTCAAAAGTCCCACAAGGCGTGGACTTTTGATTTTTGGTAGTGGGATCGATTTCTATTTTGCTCTGGTAACGAGGTAAAACTGCGACGTATAGTTTCACCGCTCTTGCACTCACGCAACGCTTCCAGAATTTGGAGGATAGAAAGGCAAGGGCAAGGAAGGTATTTTAATGGAATCATCTGTTAAAATAAGTAGGTATATGTTTGTTGGGATCCGATACTCTCCTGCTATTTGCGAACACGGCATGATGTTATTAAAAATTTAAAGGGAGTGTGCAACGGTGTGTCTTAAACTCTTACCACGACGTTCTTTTGCCTGCCTTAAACAACATATTGAAAAAGCGTAGTAAGGTACCTTTTTATATTTAAAAAAAAAATAAGAACTCAGAGATATATCACTCCAACTCGTTTCAAGTAAAATATATAAATACCACAGCTATTGATAATATTAAAAACTAAAAGTAACACAATACGTTGGGCTATTTTGAATGTACCTACCGGAAACAAAGATAATAGACCTATTTTCAATGTTTCCTTTAACTCATTCATTCTTTCTCGAGACAAACTTGTTTATATGTAGGGTTTATGAACCAGTGCCGAAATACGCTTTATACTTTTTACTTCAAACTAATCCTGCTTCTTTAAAATATGTGAATTACTTTGGATATTAGTTTCTTCTATTATCGATAAAAGAATATATGTGTAAGAATGTTACATTTATACAGCTCGTAGTAGTAACTGAACTGAAGATGTATTATACTATATTTTTAAGTTATGTGTTTAAATTTCAAGAAGTTTTCAAATTGACAAAAAAGAATTGCTTCAATGGAAAAACCATTCATAGTTTTTTTTTATCCTATGATACATGATGTGACGTGCTCTGCGATAACTGGACTATGCAATACTTACTCTTACTCACTCACTCAGCTTCACACTGCTTTGTGCATACAGAGCGCAGGGCAGAAGGAACTTGGGAATTTAATTTTAAGACATTCCGTACCACTTCCGTTCCCTACTTTCAGTCGAATTTGAGGCGTGTTGAGTGACAGAACTCAAAGCCTTGCTTTGCTTCGTTACCAGACCGAATAAATGAAAATATATAAGATATTTAAAAATATTTATTACTTAATTTCCTCGAGTGGAGATCGAACCCACAACTTGTCGTTTACATTAACACGCTTGTGCCGTTGCGCCAGTACAGACTCAAACTATGCAACAAGAAGATAATTTTTCAATTCAAGCCGGTTCAACTGAACATTTCCATAATGATGGAAACATCCATAGATGGGAAAAATCTATACATATAATAAATCTGTAGAAAAGTAATTTTTGTACATTGAAGAAATTGAAAAAAAAAATAGCCAGCGTGTGAAAAGATAAGTAACAGAACCCATTTCTATCATTTTGAAATTTTTGTCTGTTTGTCTGCTTGTATGTTTGTTTGTGCGCACATCACATAAAATCTACGAATTCAATGCAGACAATGTTTATATACAAAAAATATATGCAACTTGAGGAATAACTTAATTTTTGTTTCATCAAAATCGGTTCACTCTATCAAAAGATATGATTAATTTAGTGAGTTCAAGAAGTAATATATTACGTTGAGCAATTCAGTATAATACGAGTACTTGCAACGACATCTATACTAATATTATAAAGCTGAAGAGTTGTTTTTTCGCTTGAACGCGCTAATCTCAGAAACTACTGGTCCGATTTGAAAAATTCTTTCAGTATTAGATAGCTCATTTATAGAGGAAGGCTATAGACTATATATCATCACGATAAGACCAATAGGACCAGAGCAGCAATTAAGAATGTTTCTAAATCGGGGGATTTTTTTCCTAATTGAGAGATTCCGCTGCGTGCGTTGCGTAAACGGTTAAGGTTTCGCAAAAATCATGTACCTATGATGGAATTGTTCTCCTTTTGAAGTTTTTAAAAAAAGTCCGCGACAGGATATATCTATCTTTTTAGGTTAGCTTTTTATGCTAACCAATTTGTTCTAATATAATACATTATTTACAAAGGTGTTTTTATAAACAATTCTTAACTTTCTCAAACCCCTAAGTGATAAAGGTTGAACAAACCTAACATGTTACCCTTTTTATGGCAAAACAGCGTTTGCCAGGACTGCTAGTAAAATATAAAAACAAAACAAATTGCCTTATGAATTATATTTTTATTTACAAATAAAACTTGAAAATCGCTAATCAATGTAATCCATTATAGTCCGTAAGCCAGACGTGGCTAATTTTCGTCAATTATTTATTCTCAGTCGACAACTCGTAAAATGGCTCAAAGAGATGCATTATCACGCGTAGTAAATGTCAAGTGCATCGAGAGTTGGTTGAGCAAATTCAAATTCAAATATTTTATTTAAAATAAGAAGTTAGAAGCTTCATGTTTTGAACGTCAAACAATTTATCAACAGTTCACTAATGTTGCTGCCTCAGACCTGAGAAGAACTGGCGAAAGAAACTCAGCGGGACATGTCTTATTTTATCAAAATTTTATATTATATAATTATGTGACAATGATACATATGAAATAGCTAGGAGCGAGCATTTTATTCCCTAGGCGTGTTATCATTTTTAAAACCGTTAATATGGTAATAACCTTTAACACATAAAAGTCTTATCACATTTTTTAAAAAATATGAAATAGTAAATTCTCGGACGTTTTCTAGGATCTTATAGTAAAAGCTTACACCCTGTCCCATAAAAGAAACACGTACACTATGCAATCAAGTTACACTACGTTTAAGCCTATTTCTAGTATAATATTATGTTACATCACTGTTTTTAGTAAGTTTATTAATATATTTTTTGACATACATTAACATTGACATTTTCAAAAATGTATTGAGATGCAACGGTCAATATGTTAATCTTTTAAAATGTTTTCCTGAAAGAATCTTTAGGGCCTAAGTAATAGATTGCGGGAATAACTCGGTTCTGCAAGACAAAGATTGACT
This sequence comes from Eueides isabella, assembly GCA_019049475.1. Lineage (NCBI taxonomy): Eukaryota > Metazoa > Arthropoda > Insecta > Lepidoptera > Nymphalidae > Eueides > Eueides isabella. The sequence goes on along the minus strand of CM032410.1, from coordinate 1,191,170 downwards.
TAATACTGGCTGCGTTACCTTAAAGTAAGATGCCGTCAGTCTATGTACTATGAAAGTAGCTAAAGTAAACAAGGCGACCAGTTTCCTCATCAGTCAATCATTTATTTATTTTTAACAGCGAAAAGCTGCGACCTCAGTCTATTTTCCAATCTATCAATATGAGGTCCCCACTGTAAATTGGAGTCATTGGTGATACGAAAGAATATCGTAGAATCAACAGGCTCTAGGGCTTCATCATTCAAAAGTATATATCGGCTTTCCACATTATTACCACACATTTTGTTTTTTTACTATTCAACAGTAAGTTATTAGCTAAACGCTAAACCAATGTACTATTTTAGAGCATTGTTTACTTCGTTGTATATTTTTCTCTCCTTTGCATTTTAAAAATTAATCAATCATCAGCCAACAATACTATCTCATGGCTCCTTTTAACTAAATAAGGTAAATCATTTAAAGAGAAAAGGACCCAGAATATACCCCTTTGGGATCCCCATATTGATTATTGACCCAGAAGATTTCCTGCCAATTCTGAACCCTATTAGGTTAGTTAAATAAGAGGTCAGAAGATTGAGTGCACGTTCTCTTATACCATAATGATGTACCCTTAGCTTCATGACCAATGTTAAGTGCTACAGGCAATCAAATGCTTGTGCAGTGGTAGCCGCCCACACACGTAATAAAAAAAATATTTTTAATCCTTTAAAAATAATCCCGTTTAAAAAAATAATCAAATTAAAGTTAAAGTGATATTTTGAAGTAATAAAATTGTCAGCTAATTATAAAGTGGTGGATTATACGTCACACAGTTCAGAAAAAAAATTATGTTTAGTGATTTTCTCCCAAAAGAAAATTTATCAGATGATAGTTTATGTATTGTTTTTAATAAATATATAAGTCAGCTGGCTATACATAGGTGAAATGTTTGTCAGCCAATCCCTGGAAACATTTATAGCGTAAGTAAATGTTTCAGCTGACGAGTTTTCCCCCAACAAACTGCCATCTGATCTGATGAAGGAAATTACGTACTTAAAGTTATTCAACGTTACAACGTTGAAATGTATAATTTTATGGCAAGGTTTCGATTAAATCGGTTTTTTTTTATGTGAACTTTACGATTCTTAAAAATGGAAATAAACAAATATTTAGTGAAGCGCCCCCTGCCGTCTTTAAGAAGTAAGACCCTGCGATGCCATGGGCTGACAAAGCGGCCCAAATTGTCACTTTCGCACTATGTAAGGGCTTAAGATGTTTAAGTTTTAGCTTACTGGGGCTCCAATAGCGGCAATTTCGTTTACTAACATAGCTGTTACCATGGAAATGAGCTCATCAAAGAACGTTATGTAAACCGAAAAAGATATTATCGATAAATTAAATTGTATTGGTACAAATAAAGGACCTGGACCGGATAATATTCCTCCCATTTTTGTTAAGCAGTGTGACCTCACGGGTCCCGCAAGGCTCTATTCTTGGTCCTGCGTTATTTGGTTTTTTATAAATGACATACATACGTGTTTTAAGCATAGTAGATTTCTATTATACTCTGACGATCTTAAAATATACAATACAATTAATAACATCACTGATTCTTTTAATTTACAACAACATTTTTACAACAACTTTCATTATGGTGTGATCATAATAATTTAAAGCTAAATCGTTTTAAATGCTACATTATTTTAGCCGTGTGATTCCGGCTTAGAATAGGATCACCCTGGTACTGACGGTGTCGTAAGAGGCGACTAAAGTACGTGTGGGAGAGTCACGTTGTCAGTAATGGCAACACGCATGGGCAGACTCGACCGGATCATTACCACCCCCGGCATTTAAAACCGGCGTTAAGTAGTGGCTTCGGACACTGCGTTTCGCATTGGGTAATGCCGGGACCCGGTGCCCATCCCCATCCCCAATCCCTCTCTAGAATATGAAAGCGGCACTAAAGAAGAATTTACCCCAGGAGGGTACCAGCATCTCTGGTGCTGGAGAATCCCTCCCTGAGTCTTTAACCTCAGGCTGCCCGTCGAATTCTGGGGAGGGCACAGTACCGCGCACTACACAAGGCAAACGAGGCGTACGCTCCACGGCAGCCCCTGCCACTCTTAACGTGGAATTTTCCAATATCAGGGGACTACACTCAAACCTGAATGCCGTCCACCACCATCTTGAGACAGCACGGCCGGCCTTGTTATTTCTGACGGAGACCCAGATTACCCGACCGAGCGACACAGCCTATCTTCAATACCCCGGCTACAAAATAGAACATAATTTCATACCTCATGCCGGGGTTGCTGTGTATGTGAGGGAGGACCTGAGTTTCCGTCGTCTTGTCAATTTTGAAGGTCGGGACCTGTCCACCATCTGGCTCCGTGTGGACATGGACGATCGTGTCCGAATCTACGCATGCCTGTACAGGTCCCACAGTGGTAATGCAGAAACGGATCGGCTCATGGAGCACATGCAATCGGCTATTGACGATGCGCTCTCACAGATGCCCACCGCAGAGGTCGTGATACTTGGCGATTTTAATGCGCATAATGCCAGTTGGCTTGGGTCACGCACCACTGACCACGCGGGGAGGGCTGTATTTGACCTTGCTATGGCGAATGGATTGTCCCAATTGGTTGAGTCGCCTACGCGAATCCCGGACGCGGACAACCACAACGCCTCTTTATTGGACCTTCTGCTGACTTCACACCCAGAACAGTACCAGGTTGTCGTCGATCCCCCCCTAGGGTCTTCAGACCACTGCCTGGTACGGAGTGCTGTGCCCATTAACCGCGTCAGTCGCAGAACACCACCGACTCGTCGCGGCTGGCACTACAAGTCAGCAGATTGGGATGGGATGCGTACGTTTTACTCATCCTATCCCTGGGGGCCGGTTTGCTTCTCTTCTGATGATCCTAGTGCTTGTGCCGCTGCTGTCGCCGACGTGGTTCTGCAGGGTATGGAACTTTACATTCCTAGCTCTGTAGTGCCAATCGGTGGCAAGTCACAGCCTTGGTTTGATACGTCTTGCAAACTTGCAGCTTCTGGCAAGCGCGAGGCATATCGAATCTGGGCCGAGGCACTTGCCACTAAGGATCCGAAGGTGAAAACCCTAAAAATAAAGTACAACCGTGCCTCTAGGTACTTTAATTGGCAAATTGCCAGAGCAAGGTCCGAACACGTCGCTAAAATCGGCCAAAATCAGCGAGAAGCTTGAGAGCAATCCGTCCGGAACTCGACAGTTTTGGGCCCTCTCAAAGGCTGCGCTTGGCAACTTTAGCCGGCCATCGCTTCCACCGCTACGCACAGAAAATGACATCCTGGTCCATACGGCGAAAGAGAAAGTCGATCTCCTGGGCGCTCTCTTTGCCTCAAACTCGACTATGGATGACCGAGGAACAACGCCGCCGACCATCCCGCGGTGTCAGAGCTCAATGCCTGACATTAAATTTAGTCAGAAAGCTATTAGGCGAGCTCTGTCATCCTTGAACATCCACAAGTCGAGTGGGCCAGATGGCATTTCGCCTCTTGTGCTCCGTTCGTGTGCTCCTGAGCTGACACCGGTGCTAACGCGTCTATTTCGGCACTCTTACTCAGTTGGCGTAGTCCCAGATTCGTGGAAGAACGCTCTTATCCACCCGATTCCGAAAAAAGGCGATGGTGCCGATCCAACTAACTACAGGCCTATTGCTATTACCTCCCTGCTCTCAAAAATTATGGAGAGCATAATTAATAGCCAGCTCTTGGTTTACCTGGAGGATCACCGATTGATTAACGACCGCCAATATGGCTTTCGTCGGGGTCGCTCAACCGGTGATCTTCTGGTTTACCTAACCCACCGCTGGGCTGCGGCTATTGATAGCAAGGGAGAGGGCCTGGCAGTTAGTTTGGACATGGCAAAGGCCTTCGATCGTGTGTGGCACGGAGCGCTCCTTGCGAAACTTCCATCTTACGGGCTTCCCGAGAATTTATGCAAGTGGATTGCTAGCTTTCTCACTGGGCGCAGCATCAAGGTCGCGGTCGACGGTTTTTGCTCCAAATACATGCCCGTGAACGCCGGCGTCCCCCAAGGCTGCGTGCTGTCCCCTACGCTATTTCTTCTGCATATCAATGACGTGTTAGAGGACTCTAACATACATTGTTATGCAGATGATAGCACTGTGGACGCTGTATACTCCGGCCATGCAAGTCTTTCTCGGGAAAACGTCGACCAGTGCCGAAATCAACTTGTGTCCTGCGTTGAGGCATCCCTCGAGAATGTCTCCGCATGGGGTGAAAAGAACCTTGTTCACTTCAACCCCCAGAAGACACAAGTCTGCGCGTTAACCGCTAAAAAAACCCCATTTGTCGTATCACCAGTTTTCGAGAACACTCCCCTTAAAGCCGCGCCCTGTATCAGTATATTGGGCCTCAGCTTTTCGAACGACTGCCAGTATCGCGATCATCTGGAAAGCAAGGCCAAGTTGGCCTCGAAGAAACTGGGGGTCATCAGCAGAGCGAGACAGTATTTCACGCCAAAACACCGTTTAGCCCTGTATAGGGCCCAGGTGCGGCCTCATATGGAATACTGTTCTCACCTTTGGGCTGGTGCACCCCAGTATCAGCTTGAACCATTTGATCGCATACAACGTAGAGCCGTTCGAATCGTTGGGAACCCAGTGATCTGTGTGGGGCTTGATACTTTGGCTTTGCGTAGAGACGTATCCTCCCTGTGCGTTCTCTACCGCATTTATCACGGGGAGTGTTCTGGAGAACTGTTTGACTTGATACCTGCCGCCGAATTTTCCAACCGCACAGTACGTCACAAACTAAAGTACCATCCACATCATCTGGACACGTGGCATTCGACTACTGTGCGGTTTCGTAGGAATTTTCTTCCACGCGCCACACATCTGTGGAACGACCTACCCGCGGCAGTATTTCCAGGTCGATACGACATGGGTACCTTCAAAAAGCGCGTCTACCTCCACCTTAAAGGCCGGCAACGCCCTTGTAGCTCCCCTGGTGTTACACGGGGCCGTGGGCGACGGTGATCACTCACCATCAGGTGACCCGTGCGCTCGTTTGCCTTGTCTTTTCCATAAAAAAAAAAAAAAAAATATTACTTTTAGCCGTAAAGTAAGAAATTTAATGTTCGATTACAGTATAAATGGAAATATTTTGGGAAGAGTCAGCCAAATTGGAGATCTCGGTATCATATTGGATAATAAATTAAGTTTTATACCACATTTAGACGATTTAATAAAGAAGGCACTCAGGCTATTAGGTTTCATCTTGCGAGCATTAAAAGAATTTAAAAGGTCCGCCACGAAACTTATATTATTTAAATCATTGATACTTAGTAAGCTTGAATATTGTTCTATTACATGGAATCCTCATTATCAGTTACATAAAAATAGATTAGAAAGGATACAAAATTAATTCTTACGTCAATTGGCTTACAAGGATATTATGCTGAAACAAGATATAAGCTATTCAGATCACCTACGATTTTATAAAGTCCTTTCCTTACATAACCGTAGAGACTTACTTGATCTTTGCTTTCTGCACAAAATTATAAACGGGGGAATTGAGAGTCCAGATTTGTTAAATAGAATTGGTTTGTCGGTACCGAGGTGCAATTCTAGAAGCCACAACAAAAAAATATATACTTTTAGAGAACGTTTTTCCAGGAGTAACCTGGGTAGGGCAGCTCCTTTAAATAGAATACTTGTATTGTATAATGGTATTTTTACTGAAGCAGGTTTGAATATATTTCAGCAAACCATGTTCACTTTTAAGCGTAAAGCAAAAACAAGATTTAATATTTGATTTTGATATTTTTTGATATTTTCCTCAGTCATATTTGTTAAATAATCTATTAATATAATAAAACAGTAAAAAAGTCGTGTCTGTACATTGAATCTATTTATAAAAAAATTATGTAGGGGGACTTAAAATAACTAATAGAAAACGAATCTACAATTTTTAAAATTTTTGTCTGTCTGTTTGTCTGTTTGTCTGTTTGTACCAGCACATCTTCTAACCCTCTAGACCGATTTCAATTATTTTTTTTCTGTTGTATAGCTATTTGGTCTGGGCAGGACATCGGCTATATTTGATTCCAAATACTTCCACACCTGATGAAGAACAGCATGAGTCCAGCTAAACTTTGAGAAATATTTAAATACTTCCATAACAAAACTTGTAGAGAGTGATGAGCATTTTAAAATGGTATATTAAAATTGAAGATCTAGAACATCTGACGAGCAACCTTAACAGTCAAGCTGAACTATAAGAAATATTGAGATGCTGTCTTAACAAAAGTTATTGAGCGTGATGAGTATTTTACATTGACATATGAAAATCGAAGATCTGGAACATCTCATGAACAGTCATAACGGTCCAGCTAATAATGAAATGCTGTCTTAATAAAAATTATTGAGCGTAGAGAGCATTTTGCATTGACATATTGAAATCAAACATCTAGACCATCTCATGTACAATCATAATGATCCAGCAAAAGTATAAGAAATGATGAAATTATGTTTAAACAAAAAGTTATGGCGCGCATTTTACGTTGGCATATTGAAAATGAAGATATAGAACATCCCATGAACAAGCATAACGGTCCAGTTTAAGTATAAGAAATTATAAAGTAATTAATTAACAAAAATTGTTGATCATGTTGAAAGTGCCAACACAATCAACAATTTTTCAACATTGACATATTAAAAACGAAGATATATAACATCCCATGAACAATCAGAAATAAGAAAATATGGCATTAATTAAAGCACATCAGAAATCATTTTGTTGTCATTTTCGTGTGTTTTGTTGTCACTTTGGGTAATTGAAGATGATATCCACTGGGAAAAAGTCTTAAGAAATCTTGAGTCAGTGACAGTCCCAGTAGTTTAGGGCAGTTATCTGTTAGCATTTTGTACGATCTCAATCCTTCAAGATTGTGAGAAGAGTACAAAACATTTTTATCAGAAGACCCTTTGTTCTTTAAAGATATTGTGTTTTCGATTGTAGGTAATTCTCTTATTAACTACGGTCAACCTGTTTCTTTAGCATCGTCTTATCGAGTTCACTAGTACAGTTACTGAGATCGCATCCAAATTTATAGTGGAACAAAGAATAATATTCAGTATTGTCGTCCAATGATGCCTTAAGTAACGAAACTGTTTTTCTTAGATGCTCCAGAAGGCGCTGTTTTTCTTAAATGCTCCAGAAGACGCGGAAAAGCCTATCAGACAAGGGTAATTATAGCTGAATTGAAACGACATAAGAAGATCGCTCTTGAAGTGGCATCTTCAGATATTGCTGCCAAATTATTTCCTGGCGGAAAGACGGCACACACAATGTTTAAAATCTCAATCGATTTAGACAGAACAAAAACACCAACATGTTCTGTTACATGAGATAAGGCATCAATACTTTGCTTTGTCAGACAAAGCCAAATTGTTTCTGTATGGATGTCTTATCGTATGGTATGAGCCGACCATGTCTCATATAAGAGTCACAGAGGCCGTTGATAGAACGTTGCGGGAAATCATTCATCGAGATGATAGGCAAATGAGCAGTATTATAATTTTATTCTCAACTGATTTCAAACAAACTATACCAGTTTTAAATCGAGTGACTAGGGCTGATAAAATTAACGCATCTTTGAAATATTCTTACTAGGGCCATACCCAAACGAAAAATCCTCGGGCCATACCCAGACGAAAAAAGAAGGTTTCCTTCTTGAAGACAATGGTGAGATTAGAATTTTGAAAAAGTTGACAAATTTGTTAGATCCGAAATTGAACTTATTAGTTCACCCTTGTATAAGATACCAATTCTGAAAAATCTTATTTATGTGAACGCGCTATTTTGACTCCTAAAGCATCTTTAATGCTGATGCAATGAAAGAATGTTAGCAGATTGTCTTGGAGATAAAGTGGTATAACGAAGTGTGGTAGGAAATATACTTTCTTCGATAAGGTTTAGAAAAAAAATAACGCCATGAACGCCAATTTTAATGTTTTATACTACATTAAAAAGTAAAAAATGTTTTAAGTGAAAAAAAAAATCAGATTAATCACGTATACCGAGTGCTTAACGATTTATCAGGATAATTCGAATTAATCAGGTTAAATTTGTTTAAATTATGAGAAGTTAAATTGTGAGATTTCATGCAGGATAGTCATTATTGTATTAAACAATGAAACTGTAACTATTCAATATTAAAAAGAGCAACTGTTGAGTTTCTTGCCGGCTCTTCTCAGCAGAACCACACTCCGAGCCGGTGGTAATTTTATGTTTGTGACGATTCAAAAGTGCTTGCTAAAGCCTATTTAAATAAAGAATATTTTTAATTTGAAGTTGAATTTGTTAACATAATTGTGGGCAGCAACTAGATCTTTAAATAATGTTACTTATATGTATTTTTACTATGTTTTTAAAGTGTTATTCCACACTTAGGACAGAAAATACTAAACTTAAATTTAAAAAGCGTATATAAATTTTGAACGAAGCAGGATTTGAACCCGCGCCAATTTCAACCAATCCGATTTCGACGGAGCTGCGTGAGAACGAATGGCTTAGTTGGTCAGAGCGCTGGAAAGGTTTTCCAAAGGCGCGGGTTCAAATCCTGCTTCGTTCAAAATTTTTATACGTTTTTAGAATTTAAGTTTAGTAATGTTACTTATGTTCTAAGTGTTATTATATAAATAAAATCTAAACTTTAACAAACCTTTACGGCCAAATGAAATTTTATGGTATCTATTTAATAAACTGTGTCTCTATATTTTATATTTTTTTCTTTTTTTTTTATGGAACGACACGGCCAATGAGCGTACGGGTCACCTGATGGTAAGTGATCACCGCCGCCCACGACCCCGTGTAGCACCAAAGTAGCTACAGGTGCGTTGCCGGTCTATAAGGTGAATGGGCGCCGGGGCCCGGCATTACCCAATGCGAAGCGCAGTGGCCGAAACCATTACTTAACGCCGGTATTAAATGCCGGGGGTGGTAATGAACCGGTTGAGTCTGCCCATGCGTGTTGTCATTGCTGGCAACGTGACTCTCCCACACGTACTTTAGTCGCCTCTTACGACACCATCAGTACCTGGATGATCCTATTCTAAGCCGGAATCACACGGCATAATTATATAAGACCATTCAAAAATAAGACGGACATTATAGGAAGATATGGCTTAATATACGAGTATACTTGATCAATAATCAGATTATCGTTAAATTTTACAATGTAAGTATTGTACGTCATCTTAGTAAAAGAATGTTACTACAAAAAATTCGATAACTGCATATAATATACCAATAATGTATAACATACCAATAATGTATAACATACCAATAATGTATAACATACCAATAATGTATAACATACCAATAATGTATAATATACCAATAATATACAATAAATTTATTCTGTCGTGGCGCAGCGATGGGTTGTGGGTTAGATCCCCAATCGAGGAAATTAAATATTTAATACTTTTAATTTAAATATTTAATGTATTCATTTCTTCGCTCTGGTACAAGGCAAAATGCGGCGTTGAGTTCCGCCACTCAACACACTATGTCACAAAATTGAGTGTCTTAACACTAGGTTCCCAAGTTCCCTCTGCCTACCCTGCCATGTGCGAGATACAGCGTGAAGCTGAGTAACATATTCTTAAATATTAAAATCTCTATTCTCTACGAAGGAGAATTAAGTACTTTAGGTAGTTATAAATCAGGTGATTTTCACGGAATAAATCGAGTCCTACGCGGGCGAAGCCGCGGTTAACAGCTAGTATTAAATAAAATGTAATTTGATATGTGTATATGCTTGTATATGTATGTGTTTGCATGTGTGTATGCTTGTATATGTGTGTATATGTATTTTAACGCTTTTTATGATGATTTTTGCTTTGTTTTGGTGTATATTTTTTTATTATGTAACTAACTAAAAAAAAAAAGAAAGAAAGAACAAATGATTTGTACTGTTGTTTACAAAGCATGTCAAGTTAGCCTTTAAGTGTGGTATACAAGTTTTATTTTAGTCTTTTAAGATTACTACTTTTTGAATTAATCCTATTATTGTATACAACGTTGGCTTCCTGTTAAATAAATAAAAATAAATAAAAACCTATCGAACAAGCAGGTTTCAGAAAAAGTTTTTGTAAAATCGACCACATCCACACTCTAAACTTACTAATTAAAAACTGTATCGCACAGAAGTATTTGAAAAACTCTTGAAGAGTAGGGAGTCAATTATGAATACATACAAATGATCAAAAGCATAAATAATAACAGCTCTGGCAAAATCAAGTTGGATAAAATTGGCCCAAGCTTACCCATCAAAAGAGGTGTGAGACAGGGTGACCCAATGTCCCCAACACTGTTCATTGCTATATTAGAATCTATAATCAGAACGCTGGATTGAAATCATTGTGGCTTGTATATAGACAAGAAACACCCTCGCTTTGTGGATGATGTTATACTGTTATCAGAATCTAGTACTCAACTCCAACAATCACCAAACGAACACAGCAATCAAGTAGGTTTGGAGATGAATCAATCCCAAACGATGTTAATGACAAAAAGCATAGAAAAAAAAACAATGACTGTTGACAACAACTCTCCATTATACAGAAAAAGAAAAATACATCTATTTGGGTAAACAACTTAACTTGGATACCAAAAACAATGAACATAAAGTAGAGCGACGCAAACAACTCGCGTGGAATAAGTATTGGAGCCTAAAAGAAATATTTGACATTAATATGCCTCTAAAACTAAAATAAAAGTCTTGACGTCGTGTATCTTACCGTGTCCTGTTGAGTAACTCTATGAAACTTAAATAGAAATGGGCGGGGCTTGTAGCGCATTTACGAGACCAGAGATGGACACAAAGGGTAACGACATGTGCCGGCCCTCTCGGCAAACGCTTCAGAGGGAGACCGCTTACGAGATGGCAAGACGAACTAATCAAGACAGCTGGCCATGCTTGGATACAAGAAACTCAAAACAGAGAGCATTGGAAATCATTTGAGGAGGTCTTCACCCAAGGAGAGGTTCCAGAAAGTTAATGAGAAGTTTAGCAATAAAGCAAATAGTTAAGAAAATATAGAAAAAACGTAGGTTATGCTAAGCTCGAAATTTGACAATCTGTATTTTATTTTCTTTTTTATTTTATTTTTAATAAGCATTCAAAGTATCTCTTGAAAATATTCAGATATGAATTTTCGTGCCATGCAGTATAGATTTTATGGCAACTAAGTACTGAAATATATGTAAATGATAAATAGTAATCTGTGGTAAACACTACTTGGTGCTGGTGTTACATTTACATATTATATTATGCTGTATTCTTTTGTTTTTTTTTATATATTTTTGTACTCTTTGTTTACCAGAATAAATAAAAAAATCTCTATCATGTAGTAAAATAAAAAAAAAACTTTTTCTTACTATATAATATTTTCAAATCTATTACAAACAACAATATAATTAAATCCACAATAACGCTTATATTGTATAACGGGATGATACCATTATTTGAATGCTTCCATTCATGTGTAAATCAACATAAGTTAATACTTAGCATACTAAGAGATTAGATACCAGGTATTGATTAACTGAGGTATTGTTCATGCTCATGTGTTACTTGTTAACTGTAATACTCACCAGTAATCATTTATATTTATTAGAGAATAAAGACCTTATATTTCGAATATCGTATTTATGTTCAAGTACATTACTTTATAGTTTTTTTTTGTTAATTTCATGCAAACGAATGCATTCGTCCGTAAACATTAATTTGTCAACGTTGAAAAACTGATCCTGTGTCCTATAATTTAAAATTGGTTGGATCCTCGGTGGGTGAGTCCGAAGCGCACTTGTCCATTTTTATTACTTTCTTACAAAAAAAACCCGGCTTTGTACAAGACCGTCTTTCTCTCTTATTGGTTTTGAACAATAATGTTAAATTTCATATAATATATTAAAACAAAAATAAAATTCGTACGACGCATTCATCTAGTGGTAACTGCTCTAGTTAGCCATGCTTGCTTCCGTAAACCGCTCTAGTAGTATAGATAATGATGATAGTACAGATATTTAAAGCATAGTTTCCAAACACTTAAACGCCAACATCCGATGTCAGTAATCAAGGATTCATTTCTAGAAAGTTCTATGTTTGTTTTGCCTTGGAACGAACCCACATTCGACTGACAAAAATGACGTGTACAGTTTTCTATTTGACCTACTTTAGAAATTGCGTTTTATATCGCTGTAACATATGAAGTTCTCTTTCAGAACATTTAATATATTTTAATTAAGTTTATTGAATATTATTAAACAACCCTTTAGTAAGCTCATTCCTTTACCTTTAAAAGAGCTTTAAATGGATAACATATTTAACTGTAATTTATTCACTTATTGCATAGTGGTTTTCTATTAGTAATGTATTAATTAGGTCCTTACATAATGAAATCGGCGTTTTGATGAACTAATCCCTCCCCCTTCTTTATGTTTCACTCAAATTGTCAGATTAGTGAAATCTACAAGTTTTAGCACGTTACTACCTCATCTTATCATAATCGGACGCGGTCGAAAATTTTTAATAATTATTTTTTTTACTAATCCGATCCTTTATTCTTGACGGACGATCATATATGGAAGACTCATATTTGGTGTAAGTACTTAATAGAGTACAAGGTGCCCCCCCGTATTTTATTCTGCAGCGCACAAGGAATGCGCGAAATCCCCTCTTCGCCTCCTCTACTATTACTTAATTTATTTTGTAAAGTTTTGTAAAGTGTCCATTAACGGTGAGGGAAATTATACAATAAGTAGTTAAAATCATTGGATTCCTTTTCACGTGAAGTGTCCAGCAGGTACCTCCACAACACCGGCATGTTACAACATTTGTTTATAACCGTAAATTGACAGGACTTGTCTTGTGTTACTGCAATTTTTAATATTAGCAGACTGTGAGGATAACTGGATTATATATGAATTTGAGAAAGATACGAGCTTTAGAATAGTTAGACTCGCCTACCTGTTGATGGCTTCTTCACGTTGTTCACCAGTCCCAAAGGCTTCTTGATATTTAGTGGCGTGGAAGATGGCGTCGCCTAACTGATATCACCACGTGTACACGGGCTCGATGAATTTAATGTCAATGTTCTTTTAAATATCACAATTAAATAGGTTCTTCATATAGTTCTTACTTTAAAAACAGTGTTTGCGAAAGGGGCGCGGCGCGGATGCGGTTATTATAGGTCTCACACTTGACTATAACACAAGTGGTTCCCTTTGCGGTCTTCTTGCGAATGGGTGGTAGGCGAGTACTCAAAGTAAGGTAGTAAGCTCGTAGAAAATATGATTAATTTACAAAATCAAAGCTACCTACATAGTTGGAATATATAATCTAGGAAGTATGAACAGGTGGCGTAACCATACCCCCGCCCTTAAAGGGTTGCCTTTAAAATATACTATGATCTAAAGTTTTACCTTATGTGTGTAACAGGGTTGGATGTATATTAAGTATAGAAAATTTACAAAATCTTATGTAAAATAAATAAAATATATAATAAAACTAACAATAGTTGAGGCGATTATAGAAAGTATACAAAAATAAAATAAAAAACATATATAACGCTGAAACCAAGGATTATTGTGTCGGTAATGGGCACAAACGTACCACAGGCCTTGCGTAAAATCCTTTCGCGGTTCTGACGGTAACCACGCGAGTTGTCCCGTCTTTGCCGCTGTGAACCTTTTCAACGACAGCTAAAGGCCAAGAAAGAGGCGGCGCATTGTCTGTCACGATGACAACAACTGTTCCTATTTGTATGGGGACCGTTGGCGTATTCCATTTGGCTCTGACTTGTAATTGATGAAGATAAGACATACGCCATCGTTTCCAAAACGATTGAACCAGCCTATCTAAAAGTAAGTGTCGCTGTTGTATAGTTACGGAGGTGACTTCAGCAGTTGGCAGTGATGATAAAGGAGCTGAATGCAAAAAATGTGCGGGTGTAAGCGCGGTAGGTTCCGATGGATCGCAACTCAGAACGGTGAGGGGGCGCGAATTAATGAGTGCCTCTATTTGTGTAAGAACCGTAATAAGCTCCCCATATGAGAGTATTTGTTGCCCTATAACCTTAAAGAGGTGCGATTTGACAACCTTTACCATACTCTCCCAGCAGCCGCCGAAATGGGGAGAAACTGGTGGAATAAACTTCCACTTAATTCTACTCTCGGTAAGCTCATCTTGAAGGTGCGTTCGAAATTCTTCGTCAATAAACTTATACAAGTCGTTGGGATAAGTCCGAGAACCCACGAAGCATCGCCCGTTGTCAGAGAATAAGCACTTAATAGGGCCACGACGTGCGAGGAATCTCTTTAATGCGGCAAGGAAGCTTACTGAAGTTAAATCAGTAGCCACCTCAATATGAGTGGCGCGCGTAGTCAAGCACGTAAAAATACACAGCCAAGCTTTGCGGCTCTTTACGCCTCGACCACGAATGGGTGTATACTGAAGCGGTCCCGCATAGTCACATCCAGTGTTATAAAATGGTTTTTCAACTTGAGTGACTCGGTGGCTGGGTAGATCGGCCATTAGTGGAAAGATTGAGCGCGGTTTCAATTTAAAACAAATGTTACATTTGTGGATTCTATGCTGAATTAATCTTCTTGCAGCTAGAATCCAGTACTTGTGCCTGAGCAGCGACATCACTAGTTCAGGTCCAGCGTGTAGGTGTTTTTTGTGGTAATAATCGACTAACAAGTTACAGACATGATCATCTCGCGGTAGAATGCAAGGGTGCTTATAATTAAAATCTTCAGCAGAATTAGTTAGTCGACCACCAACTCGAATCAAACCATTTTTGTCTAAAAATGGTCTAAGTTTCATAATTGGTCCGGAACAAGGTTTATTAAGTTTAATTTTTTCTATGATATCAGAAAAATAAATTTTCTGAATTGTACCTAATAATTTACCCTCAGCAAAGTCTAGATCTGAAGTTGTTATAGTTGTGTTACGAGGTAGTTGCTTCAGTAAGCGATAAATGTATACAATCACGCGAAGCAATTTTGACCAATTTGACATACGTCGTGCAAGGGTACAAATTAACGATTCCGGAGTATTACAAGTAGCCGTACATGATACTGATTTATGTTCTGGTACATCTGCGAGTGATTTATCATAATTAAATTTATTGATAGGCCACTCTGAGGGGTCATAAGATACCCACAATGGTCCCTTATACCAAAGATGATGTTCAACTAGTTTGTCTGGAGTAAGACCACGAGACAAGCAGTCGGCGGGATTTTGAGATCCAGCGACATGGTAAAAACAGTCAGCTGGTAAGAAATCGGTCAGCTTCACCACTCTATTGGCAACAAAAGTGTGCCAACGATGCGGAGATGAGTGTATCCAGACCAGCGCTACTTTAGAGTCGGTGAATGCGTAAACAGAGTTGATAGGATACTGAATTGACACTGTATCAATGACCTTCCGTAGTAACTCTGATAACAGTACAGCTGCACATAATTCCAGTCTCGCTATAGAGACTATTTTTACAGGTGAGACCTTCGACTTGGCACAAACAAGTTGTACTGTACGGGTAGTGCCGTCAAAAATCTGCATATAAACCACACCTCCATATGCACGCTCGCTGGCATCTGCGAACCCAATAAGGTTTACACTGCAACCATTTGTTAAGCCTAGGTGACGCGGGAAACGTATTTTGGTAAGCGCGGGCAGCTCGAAGCAGAATTGCTTCCAAGCAGTGACAATATTTTGGGGAGGTGTGTCATCCCAATCACATTTTAATAACCAAAGCTCCTTAATTAGGAGCTTGGCGTATAAAACAGAGGGAGCTACTAATCCCAATAGGTCCCATAATCTTGCCACAGTAGATAATATAGCGCGCTTAGTACAGTTATCACTGGGCGTGCTAACCTCAAAACGCAATGTGTCACTAGCACGGTCCCAATGCAAGCCTAAGATTTTTTCAGCCTTTTGATCAAACTGAATTGTATGAACAGATCGATGGGAGTCAGGTATATGCGATAGAACCTGGTCAGAGTTACTGTTCCATTTAACTAAATCAAATTGACCACATTTAAACAATGCAATAAGCTCCTGTGAGACTGCAACAGCTTGTGGCTCAGACATCACACTGAAGGCGATATCGTCCATATATAAAGCGGAAGACAAGATAGCTGTTGCGGCGGGAAAATTACTGCCTTCATCCTGTATAAGTTGATGAACTACACGCAAAGCGTGGTAAGGGCTTGATTTAAGTCCAAAGCATACGCGGCTGAACTCATACACCCCAACCGCAGTATTGTTATCGAATCGATATAAAATACGCTGGAACTTGCGATCATTTTTCTTCATACCTATCTGCATAAACATTTGTTTACAGTCGGCTGAGAGCGCTATTTGAAAAAGGCGAAAATTAATTATAATGTTAAATAGATTTCCCTGTAAATTAGGTCCTGCGTGCAAAATATCATTGAGGGATTTACCCGACGTAGTTCGGCAACTTCCATCTAGAACCACGCGGAGCCGTGTCGTAGACTTGTCCTCCCGAAGCACACCGTGATGCGGGATAAAGTATTTGGGGCTTAATTTATCATCGCATCTATTATCAATAGGATGTAAGTAGCCTTGTTTGATATAGCTACTTATTACTTCGTTATAAGCGGCGCGACTATCCGATGATAATGTAAGTTTTCTCTCTAAACAAAGAAAACGTTTAAGGGCTATGGCATACGACTCGCCCAGCGAATAGGGATCGTCACAGAAAGGAAGTGACACAATATACCTACCACTATCTTCCCGAACAGGTGGCGCGGAAATGATCTTCACATTCAAGATCATGTGGGTTCTGAGCGGGCGGCGCGGTAACCTCTTCGAGTTCCCAAAATCGTTTAAGCAGAGACGAAACGGGATCGAGAGTTGACAAACAACAAAAAGTATGTTGGTTAGAATCGTATAAAGTGGGTACGGAACCCATAATAACGAACCCAAATAGTGTTTCAATAGCGGGAGGCAAATTATCTCCGTGGCTACGTACTATGTTTGGTAGTACTAAGTGAGGGAAGACAGAAGCTCCTATCAGAGCATCTATTGGCCCGGGATGCGCGAACGTTCTGTCAGCGAGCTTCAGATTTTCGAGGTAATCTAACGAAGACACGTCAACTTGAACAGAAGGCAAAGTATCTGTTATGCGGTCAACAATAAGCGTTGAAATGTTAAAACAAATGTTATTATCAAAACGAGAATGAATTGTTATATCGACTGTACCTTTAATGGATTTTTCACCACCACCGATACCTTTTACAGTTAAATGTGATTTTTTACTTTTATTTATAAGTCCTAGCCGTTTTAAACAATCAAAAGTTAAGAAATTACTTTGTGCGGCAGTGTCTAACAAAACGCGAATAGTGTGCTTCTTATTATTATTGTCATACACTATCACCTGAGCGGTTGCTAACAGTACAGTAGTATGCTTAGTACATTGCGTATTATTTGTATGAGTTTTAACTGTACTCGCTTGAGACGGCGCAATGGAAGTGCTACACAACGAAACCTCAGGTTGTGATGCATTAGTCATCGCTGGCGCAGTTGCAGCGACTGAGTCATACTGCATTACAGGCTTACTTGTGCGGGGTGGCGGCGGTGTCATGTTAGTCGAACAGCTGGCCGTCGAAAGGGACGTGTTAAAAATATGCTCGTTTTTATCAAAGTGCAGTAATGTATGATGACGTTGGTTACAAGAACGACACTTAGTTTTAGAACTACAATTACTAATCTTGTGCTTAAGGCTAAGGCAATTCACACATGCATTACTTTGTTTTACCAATTTAAATCGTTCTTTAGGACACATATTACTAAAAGCGGGACATTTGTAGAAATGATCATGAATTACATTATTACATAGGCAATTAACTTGCTGTGACGAAGAACATGTAACATAAGACTGTGGATTGGGGGCGGATATTTTTCTAGTATTTATTCTGTGTTTATAATTAATATTATTCGGTTTTGTGGAAATTAAATTATTTTGCTGTGTACTAGAATATATGCGGCACTGATCTTTAATAAAATTAGCAAAGCTATCGAACGTTGGTATTTTTGTGTCACGCGAGTGCATTTCGAATGCTCGAATAGTGTCGGTATCAAATTTCTTTATAGCGATATGCAGAAATATAAAATCACACAAATTATCCAACTTCAACGTTTTTAGCGAGTTTACAGCGGTTACATAATTATCTAAAAATGACTGATAATTTTCGGCACTTGCAGAGCCCGATATTTTAAAATTAAGAGTTTCATCTAAATAAGAAGATGCAAAAACACGAATGTCTTGATATCGATCGACAAGTGCCTGAAATATTATATTGTAATTCTCAGCACAAGGGGTAACTCCCGAAAATGTTGCTTGAGCCTTCTGTGATAATTTTCCGATTAAGTAATACAATTTATCAGCATCGGTAAGCGAAGGATTATCGTGAATTGTAGACTTAAAACTCGCAAAAAATAAAGGCCAGTTGGAAATATTTCCATCAAATGACATAAGTTCTATAGGCGGCAGTTTACGCGATTGTTTAAAAGCTGTACCCTGTGGTTGTGCGGAACGACATTGAGACATCACAGTTTTTATATAACAAAAAAGGTCTTCGAAAGAAGCATAGGCTTGATAGCTAGGCTTGGCTTCAGCGTCATATTCTAATAATTGCGCGTTGTAGTCATCCAATATCTTAAAAAAGTCTAAACGTATACTATCTATAGTCACACAGGAACAAAGAAATGATTTTTCATTATCTTGAGAAATATGAGCAATTTTTGCTTTTTCATAAATATTTTGAATGCGCTCAAATAAAACATTACGTTTCGCTTCAAGTATAACAAGCTGAGGGGTCTCGCATACAGTAGGTATTTTAGGCGGCATATTTGTAAGTAAGTATAATAACACAAATTAAATAAAGCGGTTGTAAGTATATGCACAAAAAACTAGAAAGAAAATGTAACGACTTTGTAGGTAGATGTTTGTAACTAACTGCAATAGTTCGAGTTTTCAAGACTGTTGTAATTAAATATATAAATTTAAGTATATGTATAGTGTATATAATAAATACTTAATAACAAAATATTTACTGAGCAGAATATGAAGAATAGTGATGTGATATTATTTATAAAATACGAACTTACTGGTGGGTGCGGATTTGTGTAGTATTAAATAAAATACCTAGTTACTTATGTATTTTAATATTCTAAGTAGTTATAATAACTTAGGCAACATAGGAACTTTAAGAGCGGTTAATGTACAGTAAAGTATTAAATTGCAATGAATATGCAAGATACCTATTTATCACTGTGGGTGCGGGAACCGAATAACGGTATTCTATGTACGCTAAATTAGCATAAAAGATTGTGATAAATAGGGAATCCGGCTCGAAGGACCAAAAGATGTTACTGCAATTTTTAATATTAGCAGACTGTGAGGATAACTGGATTATATATGAATTTGAGAAAGATACGAGCTTTAGAATAGTTAGACTCGCCTACCTGTTGATGGCTTCTTCACGTTGTTCACCAGTCCCAAAGGCTTCTTGATATTTAGTGGCGTGGAAGATGGCGTCGCCTAACTGATATCACCACGTGTACACGGGCTCGATGAATTTAATGTAAATGTTCTTTTAAATATCACAATTAAATAGGTTCTTCATATAGTTCTTACTTTAAAAACAGTGTTTGCGAAAGGGGCGCGGCGCGGATGCGGTTATTATAGGTCTCACACTTGACTATAACACAAGTGGTTCCCTTTGCGGTCTTCTTGCGAATGGGTGGTAGGCGAGTACTCAAAGTAAGGTAGTAAGCTCGTAGAAAATATGATTAATTTACAAAATCAAAGCTACCTACATAGTTGGAATATATAATCTAGGAAGTATGAACAGGTGGCGTAACCATCTTGTATTCAAATTATTTTCATATCATATATATATATATATATATATATATATATATATATATATATATATATATATATATATATATATATATATATATATATATATATATATATATATATATATATATATATATATATATGTGTTAGTACTTCCGTGTGTTTTTGTGCGTTTCGCCTTTTGTGTTTTGATGCGGGAAACGTAAACAGTCGCTTGTTTTCATTTCTATACATCAAATAAGGGAAATTTTATCAATTGTTTCAGCACATTGCTTTGTATAACTCATTTTGTTTCAAAATACTTGAAGCATAATAGTAATGAAATGAAATAAATTATAAATGTATTGAATTGACAGTAGCTGGTTGATTTGATGAAATTACATTTCTAATAGAACAAACCTTCTACGATTTTTAACAGAGCTTTCGAGTTAAGTTGTGGCTTCGACCACTGCGTTTCGCATCAGGTAATACCTTGCCCCAGTCTCCACCTACACTAAAGGCCGGCAACGGTCCTGTAGCTCCTCTGGAGTTACTCGGGGCCGTGGGCGATGGTGATCACTTGCCATCAGGTACCCGTACGCCCGTTTGCCGTCTTTTCCATAAAAAAAGTATTAATATTTTGATGTGAAACGTCTATAGGCTCACTTGTAAACCGAATTGTTAGCGTGGCGACGCTAGCCGTGGCGACGGGTCTCCACGCTATCTATACTAATATTATAAAAAGGAAACTTTGTATTTTTGTATGTTTGTATTGAATAGGCTCAAAAACTACTGGACCGATTTCAAAATTTCTTTTACGATTACTTAGAGGGACTCTTCCGAATCCGTATAGGCTATATTTTAGCCCGGAAAATAGATAGAATTTTTCGTGGTAGTGAAAATTATGGAGTAAGTCGACGAAAAAACTGTCGTATGTTAACGATTCTCGCGAACGCTGCCTAAATGGTTAGAGATGTATGGTTGATTTGTATAGAAAAGTTGTAGAACTCAATAATGCCTACAAAAAAGTTTTTTTTGAAACAAAAACCAAACATTTATATTTTAGCCATTATAACCAATTTCCATAGAATAAAAGTAATTAAAATTATTAGCCTAAGTTTATTGATCATATTATCGTCAAATATTAATCCTTATCCAAATAAACTATTTATTGAGCAAGATTGTTTCAATATCTATAAGTTACTTTTTATTTTATTCTAATCGGACTATTCATTCAAAAGATATTACGAATTTAAAATTGTAATTGGTATTAAAATGAATGATGGCCGCCGGCCGATATATGTCGCACGGCGAAACAGCAAGGGGAGGGGGGTGCACATCTATGAAGCAGGTTGCCTCGGCGCGACACGTCGTCACGCTATACCTACTGAGGTATACATATATATATTTTATTTTCTCATTAGGCTATATTTAATTCCTGTAATAATATTATCTTTTATGCATATTACTGGTACATACACGATGTTTCACATCTGCCAGGCGTCCCATGACGGCTATTTTTTTTTTTATTTGTGAACAATACATGTGTAAGAAAAGACGATATATGAAATTTAAACTATACATTGTATTTATTTAAGGAATCGAAATTATTAAGGAACCGAACACAAACATATTTTTATTAAGAAACGATTAATTAATGCGCGTAAATTTTTAATATTATTATTATAATAATTTTATAAATTTCTGCGTCTTTGTTAATATAAATCATGTAAGAAATATACACCATACTTTACAGGATTAGTAAAGTAAAGTTCACAGAGATTTTTAGTATTTATGAGAAAGGTATTTGGGCTCCGCAAAGCTCTCGTGAAGCAGTTTAAAAAGCATTCCGGAAAAATTGAGCTGTTTGGTTTAGAACATATTTACTATTTGAGAAAATTAACGTAAGAAATTTCAGAATTAGTTATTAGTAATTCATACAGAATTATTAAGTAATAAAATATTAACAATAAAAATAAAACAACATATTTTATAAAAATATTTTTACTATATTTAAAGTGTTATTCCATACTTAGAAAAGGAAAATACTAAATTTAAAAATGTATAAAAAATTTTTAGGAAATAGTAAAAAAAAATTTTTCCTCTCAGACTTATTTATTTTTTGCCGACATGAAAGCTTTGTAAGAAAAGTCGGAAAAGTTATCTTTGCAAGTCGTTCCTTTGTTCAGAAGCAAAAGATTTGTTGTATAATATAAACATCCATATGTATTACACGTGGAAAAGTCATATTTAAATTTTTCTCCTACAAAACATATGTATAGTATATTCTTTGATTGTTTAGGAAAAGGCTTTGGGCCCCTTCTTAGTAATCATACTAGTAATGTTCTAAATAAATGTTCGCCTAGAGCCAGTTACCAGCACAATATTAAAAAAAATGTTTAATAACATTGAATCAAACTAATACAATCTGTTTGTAAGAAAAGCGCGGCGTTGAGTTCCGCCACTCAACACACAATGCCTCAAATTCGGCGGAAAGTCGGAAACGGAGTGTCTAACACTAAGTTCCCAAGTTCCCTTTACCATGTGCGGGGTACAGCGTGAAGCTGAGAGAGTGAGTGAGATATTTTTATTAAGTTGTTTCATCTTCGCAAGTTTTATTTGAAAAAGTCCTACAGGCATACATCGATACGATAGTTCGATGGTAAATTGAAACTCGAGTTGAGGCTAGGATTGTCATGTTCGATCATCAAATGAAACCATTTCGGGGATTTGTGCTATAAGTCCCTCTCTCGTGAAATACTCGGAGAAATGAAAGATTTATTGGTTTATGAAATACGCGTATAAGCGGCGGTTGCGAGTTTTCAAATATTTTTAATATAAAATGTAAAGCTTAATCTGAAAAAAATATATATTTATTTTTAATTGTGCTGAAGTTGTATTTTAATTAAAATTGATTATTTGAGTAGAAAATGATAGGGTCTCTGATTAATTTATATGTTGATAATTATAATGTTGTTAGATTAAAGAAACAAAATTTACCCACTTTATAACAAATCAACTGAACATTTCATATTATTTATTATTTTTATATTAATTTTATATACTTCTTTATTTACAAAAAAATAAACACTAGTTACATTTTTGACATTTAGGGGTAAAGGATAAACAAAAAAAAAACAAGTGAGGTAAAAATAACACAAAAATATATCCCTCGAATCGGGATCGAACTTACAGATTTCTCTTCCTTTTTTGCGGATATTACGAAACTGATCCGCCTTTTTTGTTCTTATATGTTGTGATATTACTTACACTTATCATAGATTTACTTTAGAAACAACTTTTAACAACGAATTTTCTTTCGCCCCCTAATATTTTATTTCCGAACTAAGCTTTTTTTTTTCATAAATATCAAACTATGGTTACATTATCAATATCAAACTATGGTTACATTACACCATAGTACATATAAATATTCGTTATTGTCACTGAAGCGCTGTCGGTGAGGCTCTTAGCAAAGTTGTTTGAAATCGAGCAAAGATCCACTCATTAATTATTTGCGGTTAATTTTCGCTGAGATTAAAGTTTTGTTGCGTACCGCACTGTACTCAAGACTCTGTTTACACTTTACACTTGTATAGTCTACGCCTACAGTGTGAAGTTGAAAGATAAAAAAATATGTTTATAAATTTTTCACAATTTTATTTAATTTTTGTACGTTGATATTTATTACTTTTTTGTTATTTATTTCAAATAGATACTTGGTATCATACTATTTAAAGATTAAAAACACTGCATTTACTTTTTATACTCGCTTTAGTAATCAAAGCGTCGAATAAATATACATTGTATGTACGAGTATATAAGATTCAATGAACTGTACAATACTGAACACGCAGAATGAAAGATCTCTCTTCATTATGCGATTGTAGATTAGATGATTTACCTCAATAACATTATCATGAGAAATCTAAGGGAAGAGTTTAATGTTAGTAAAAATTACTTTTTATTACTCACCTCCTACCTCCTACATATACAGTATGCTGTGGTCAAGGGAGCCTCGCTTGTGTCCCTGAGGCACGACGGCTTTATTTTAAAATAGATACGAACTAAATCCATTTAATTTATAGATATTATTATATCTAGTACACTCTGTAGTAGAAATAGAAATGCTAGATGAAGTAACATGGTTTTTTTTTATAGATAAGACGCGGCAAACGAGCTAACGGGTCACCTGATGGTAAGTGATCACCGCCGCCCACGGCCCCGTGTAGCACCAGAAGAGCTGCAGGAGCGTTGCCGGTCTATAAAGTTGATATGCACCGGGGCCCGGCATTATCTAATGCGAAACGCAGTGGCCAAAGCTACTACTTAACGCCGGTTTTGAATGGCGGTGGTGGTAATGATCCAGTTGAGTCTGTCCATGCATGGTCATCGCTGACAACGTGACTTTCCCACATGTATTTTAGTCGCCTCTTACGACACCATCAGTACCAGGGTGATCCTATTCTAAGCCGGAAGCAAACGGCTAATTTAGATCTGAAGTGTAATTTATCACTGTTAACCATCACACGCTGCCACTGTGCCACTGTGGCCGCTGCTTCTGTATTATGTAGTACTTAAATTGTTTTTTAAACTATTTCACATAAATCTAATGAAGGACTAGTATATATTTAAGATGTCAAACGTCACACAAATTCTTTTGAATAGAAGTAGAACTTATAGTCATTAGTTACGATCCAGAACTTCTCCGCTGCGCCACGA
Organism: Eueides isabella; assembly: GCA_019049475.1. Classification (NCBI taxonomy): domain Eukaryota; kingdom Metazoa; phylum Arthropoda; class Insecta; order Lepidoptera; family Nymphalidae; genus Eueides; species Eueides isabella. The sequence goes on along the minus strand of CM032410.1, from coordinate 1,166,523 downwards.
TGTCCTCAATTATTACTTTCCCAATTTTAGTTCCAACATCCCGATATCGTCTTTACGAGGAAATTGGGAAATATGGAATGTTGTACTTGTTTCTTAGTCATTTGTATGCGATGCTTTTATATAATAGAATTTAAAATGTTATCTGTGTTCTATTTAGTATTCTGAACAAATGCTTGAATCTTAAGGAATCTCTTTACTTGGTAAAATTCAAGTCGCATATAAACGGTTTCCTTTTATACAAACTGATTCCTTTATTTTTTACATACACAAAATTCGTTAACTCGCCTAACTCGTTTTCAAAATTTGTTTTTTTTTATGGAAAAGACGGCAAACGAGCGTACGGGTCACCTGGTGGTAAGTGATCACCGTCGCCCACGGCCCCGAGGAGCTACAGGAGCATTGCCGTCCTTTAAAGTGGAAGGGCATCGGGGCCCGGCATTACCTAATGCGAAACGCAGTGGCCAAAGCCACTACTTAACGCTGGTCTTAAATGCCGGGGGTGGTAACAATCCGGTCTAGTCTGCCCATGCGTGTTGCCATTGCTGGCAACGTGACTCTACCACACGCACTTAAGTCGCCTCTTACGACACCATCACTATATATATATATATATATATATATATATATATATATATATATATATATATATATATATATATATATATATATATATATATATATATATATATATATATATATTATATATATATATATATATATATATATATATATATATATATATATATATATATATATATATATATATATATATATATATATATATATATATATATATATATATATATATATATTTATATATATTTATATATATTTATATATATATATATATATATATATATATATATATATATATATATATATATATATATATATATATATATATATATATATATATATATATTTATATATATATATATATATTTATATATATATATATATATATATATATATTATATATATATATATATATATATATATATATATATATATATATATGTATATATATATATATATATATATATATATATATATATATATATATATATATATATATATATATATATATATATATATATATATATATATATATATATATATATATATATATATATATATATATATATTTATATTTTAAAAAATGTATATTTCTCATTTTTTTCGCTTGGCTACCAGTCAATGGTTGTGTTAAGAATTATTTGTTTAATTTTTGAAGACAACTGCTCAACAAATCCTTTTTGTAACATTTATATAATTTTGGTGTGACATTTTTGGGATTTTAATAAAATGATTTTAAGCACTAGTTTATTATTATTATTTATACGTTTTCCATTAAAAAATGTTTTCTTGTGCGGTGTTAAATATTGTTATTTGTGTTATTTGTGCTGTATTTATTATGCTGTTGTATTTCATAACCACATATTCCCTATTTTTGTTGTTGCATAAAATATGCTCCTGTCTTCTTACAATCAAAATTTCGGCATCTGAAGCATAATAATTGAAGCTAAAAGTAAAATATTACAACAATAATGCCATATATTGAGAAGTGTACATTTTTTTTTGCGGATATGTACTTGCCTTTCTATAATTAAACGCAGATTCTTTTTTTTCATAGTATCGTTAGGTTACTTCTTACTTTTATTGTTGTGCCCATTTATTATTATTTAAGCTAGAAATAGAAATAAATAACTTCGTTGCTTATATTTTCCTCAGTTTGATATTAATAGTCCGTTTTACGTAAGAAATGTACTACATGATTTATTATTTTTATTATAAATATTTTTATTTTTATATTTATTTTAAGTTTTTTATAGCACAACTACAAGAAATAATGATGTTACATATACGTTACACATTTTGGAATGTTAATTTTGTTTTACAATTAAAATAATACATAATTTAAAAGATTACCGGTAAGTATCGGTTTTTTAAACGTATATCGGAACGTAAAAGCCGTGCTCCAAGGGATTTGAGCAAATGATCAGTTGATTACAGTTTAACGAATGTACGTTTTGAAGTGTGAAACGCAAAAAAGTTAACTTCGTGCTTAAAGATTTGACAATACTCAGATGAGTATTCGCGGTTTTGTCAATTCAGAAACCGGCCATTAGACTCGGAGAAGAATAATTTCTCGTGATAAAGATAAAAAAAACTAAATCTAATGAAGTGAAGTCATTAACATTGAACATTGTGTACGTTGAAAATATCTTTCTTTAATAGTAATAGTATCGGTATTTATTTATTTGGATATTAAGACCGAGCCCTATACTAAGATAAAAAATGAGTTTATAGCGTCTCAAATACTTTGTAAAGCATCTATTTCTTAGAGCAACTGTTTTAAATAAGATCTTTATCTTATTTAAAACCGTTGCTAATTTAATTTATCATATTTCTTGATTATTATTTTTATTTACGAATAAACAACACAAGTATCCATTACAAAAAAAATATTATAATTATGCTGTTTTCAGGATTTCGTACCTTAAAAGCACTCTAATAAATTGACTTTGTCCGTTAGCAATTCTGTCTGCTTTTAATCTGTGGAGGAATATGAAATTAAAATGAATATTCGTACGTACAGACTTACAGTCACGCTCTAAATTATAGCGTAGAGTATGAAAAGAGGCATTCATGGCTTGAAACTGGAGAAACGTAATACTCATAGAAATCTACAGTAGGTATATGACAGTAGGTACATGCACTTTGAGAGCAAAGCTCAAGCGTAAATCAAGAAGGAAAATGTAATGCGGTCGCATTCGGTAAAATTCATTGCAAAAGACCTTTTGATTTGAGATCCTAATATTATCGTAATTATTTAGCTTCAGAAATAACTTGAGTAAGTTCAAACATCATGGCTAATTGTTTAATGGAATTTGTATCTAATTCGAAATGAAATATTTAATATTTTTAATTTAAATATTTGATGTTTTCATTTCTTCACTCGGGTATAAGGCAAAACGCGGGGTTGAGTTCCGCCACTCAAAACGCAATGCCTCAAATTTGGAGGAAAGTGGGGAACGTAAGTGGTGTCTTAGCACTAGGTTCCCAAGTTCCCTCTGCTTACCCTGCAATGTGCGGAATACAGCGTGTAAGCTGTATTAAATAGGTATCTTAAAATAATCTTAAAATAAAAATCTTAAAAGAAAATAAATATTTAAATTTTCCATGTGTAGTTCATTCAGAGAGTTTAAATTATTGTTCCAGAACAAATGAACAATTTACAAACACAACATTATCGACTTACTTGTACCAGAGCGAAGAAATGAAAACGTTAAACATTTACTTATTTTCTAATTATATTTGATATGCAATGAAGTGACGTTGAAATATTATAAAGGACTTTACCTTTTCTATTTGTACATTAAATATGTCTATATAATTAACAATATTTATCCAAAACGTTTTAGAAAATATATACGCTCTTTTTTCTTTCTAAGCCATACGTCATTTTTGTATATTTTCTAAAAAGTATTTCTATACTAAGTTGGAAATTTATTAGTAATCAAAAGAATCTTTAGATCAAATAGTGCACTATTTGTCACCTTGCATAGTGCCTAGGAGCACTATACAGTGGACACTTTGTTGAGTTGCGGGTCTTAACGCCGCGATTTGCCTCGTAACCAGTTGTATGCACAAATTTGGTTGTGGATTGTGTTTGTATGTAGCAAATTAAAGAAAAGGATAAAATTTAAATTAAATAAATAACGAAATGGTGTAAAATAGTCGTTAAACAGAAAGACATTAGAAGTAGTCGATATAACTTATGTTATTTGCACAATTTAAATAATGTGAATAAATTTGTTTAATTGGACTATTATCAGGAAATCGCGACTTTTCGGGACTTATACAATACACTAACACTCACAGTCAATGCTGCAACCCAGTATAATGATAAACAGCTGTATGTTATTAAAATCGTCACACAAGCGTCCATGTACCTACTATAATATACGATAATACGTACGTATTATAATATAAGACAATACGTACGTATTATAATATACGATAATACGTACGTATTATAATATAAGATAATATGTACGTATTATAATATACTATAATACGTACGCATTTTTTCTCTCTCCGGTAGTTCCCTCATGGCTGAGGATCGTGGTCATCGTCGGATGTGGATGGAATGCATCTGGCTTGGATAGTCTGCTTCCATCAGTTCCTGTTCATTGCGTCTCTGGCGATCGAGCAAAACTTAACTGTAGATGGGCCTCTCACTTGATCGCTCCATCTGGTTGGGGACCGTCCTCGGGCTCGTTTTCCCTCCGTGTTCCTAACAACGATCAGTTTTTCAAGGCTCTCATCGCCCCTTCTCATTATGTGGTCAATGTACGTATATATATATATATATATATATATATATATATATATATATATATATATATATATATACGTATATATATATATATATATATATATATATATATATATATATATAATACTAAAAAGTATTTCTATACTAAGTTGGAAATTTATTAGTAATCAAAAGAATCTTTAGATCAAATAGTTCACTATTTGTCACCTTGCATAGTGCCTAGGAGCACTATACAGTGGACACTTTGTTGAGTTGCGGGTCTTAACGCCGCGATTTGCCTCGTAACCAGTTGTATGCACAAATTTGGTTGTGGATTGTGTTTGTATGTAGCAAATTAAAGAAAAGGATAAAATTTAAATTAAATAAATAACGAAATGGTGTAAAATAGTCGTTAAACAGAAAGACATTAGAAGTAGTCGATATAACTTATGTTATTTACACAATTTAAATAATGTGAATAAATTTGTTTAATTGGACTATTATCAGGAAATCGCGACTTTTCGGGACTTTTACAATACACTAACACTCACAGTCAATGCTGCAACCCAGTATAATGATAAACAGCTGTATGTTATTAAAATCGTCACACAAGCGTCCATGTACCTACTATAATATACGATAATACGTACGTATTATAATATAAGACAATACGTACGTATTATAATATACGATAATACGTACGTATTATAATATAAGATAATATGTACGTATTATAATATACTATAATACGTACGCATTTTTTCTCTCTCCGGTAGTTCCCTCATGGCTGAGGATCGTGGTCATCGTCGGATGTGGATGGAATGCATCTGGCTTGGATAGTCTGCTTCCATCAGTTCCTGTTCATTGCGTCTCTGGCGATCGAGCAAAACTTAACTGTAGATGGGCCTCTCACTTGATCGCTCCATCTGGTTGGGGACCGTCCTCGGGCTCGTTTTCCCTCCGTGTTCCTAACAACGATCAGTTTTTCAAGGCTCTCATCGCCCCTTCTCATTATGTGGTCAATGTACGTATATATATATATATATATATATATATATATATATATATATATATATATATATATATATATATACGTATATATATATATATATATATATATATATATACGTACATTGACCACATAATGAGAAGGGGCGATGAGAGCCTTGAAAAACTGATCGTTGTTAGGAACACGGAGGGAAAACGAGCCCGAGGACGGTCCCCAACCAGATGGAGCGATCAAGTGAGAGGCCCATCTACAGTTAAGTTTTGCTCGATCGCCAGAGACGCAATGAACAGGAACTGATGGAAGCAGACTATCCAAGCCAGATGCATTCCATCCACATCCGACGATGACCACGATCCTCAGCCATGAGGGAACTACCGGAGAGAGAAAAAATGCGTACGTATTATAGTATATTATAATACGTACATATTATCTTATATTATAATACGTACGTATTATCGTATATTATAATACGTACGTATTGTCTTATATTATAATACGTACGTATTATCGTATATTATAGTAGGTACATGGACGCTTGTGTGACGATTTTAATAACATACAGCTGTTTATCATTATACTGGGTTGCAGCATTGACTGTGAGTGTTAGTGTATTGTAAAAGTCCCGAAAAGTCGCGATTTCCTGATAATAGTCCAATTAAACAAATTTATTCACATTATTTAAATTGTGCAAATAACATAAGTTATATCGACTACTTCTAATGTCTTTCTGTTTAACGACTATTTTACACCATTTCGTTATTTATTTAATTTAAATTTTATCCTTTTTTTTAATTTGCTACATACAAACACAATCCACAACCAAATTTGTGCATACAACTGGTTACGAGGCAAATCGCGGCGTTAAGACCCGCAACTCAACAAAATGTCCACTGTATAGTGCTCCTAGGCACTATGCAAGGTGACAAATAGTGAACTATTTGATCTAAAGATTCTTTTGATTACTAATAAATTTCCAACTTAGTATAGAAATACTTTTTAGAAAATATACAAAAATGACGTATGGCTTTGAAAGAAAAAAGAGCGTATATATTTTCTAAAACGTTTTGGATAAATATTGTTAATTATATAGACATATTTAATGTACAAATAGAAAAGGTAAAGTCCTTTATAATATTTCAACGTCACTTCATTGCATATCAAATATAATTAGAAAATAAGTAAATGTTTAACGTTTTCATTTCTTCGCTCTGGTACAAGTAAGTCGATAATGTTGTGTTTGTAAATTGTTCATTTGTTCTGGAACAATAATTTAAACTCTCTGAATGAACTACACATGGAAAATTTAAATATTTATTTTCTTTTAAGATTTTTATTTTAAGATTATTTTAAGATACCTATTTAATACAGCTTACACGCTGTATTCCGCACATTGCAGGGTAAGCAGAGGGAACTTGGGAACCTAGTGCTAAGACACCACTTACGTTCCCCACTTTCCGCCAAATTTGAGGCATTGCGTTTTGAGTGGCGGAACTCAACCCCGCGTTTTGCCTTATACCCGAGTGAAGAAATGAAAACATCAAATATTTAAATTAAAAATATTAAATATTTCATTTCGAATTAGATACAAATTCCATTAAACAATTAGCCATGATGTTTGAACTTACTCAAGTTATTTCTGAAGCTAAATAATTACGATAATATTAGGATCTCAAATCAAAAGGTCTTTTGCAATGAATTTTACCGAATGCGACCGCATTACATTTTCCTTCTTGATTTACGCTTGAGCTTTGCTCTCAAAGTGCATGTACCTACTGTCATATACCTACTGTAGGTTTCTATGAGTATTACGTTTCTCCAGTTTCAAGCCATGAATGCCTCTTTTCATACTCTACGCTATAATTTAGAGCGTGACTGTAAGTCTGGACGTACGAATATTTATTTTAATTTCATATTCCTCCACAGATTAAAAGCAGACAGAATTGCTAACGGACAAAGTCAATTTATTAGAGTGCTTTTAAGGTACGAAATCCTGAAAACAGCATAATTATAATATTTTTTTTGTAATGGATACTTGTGTTGTTTATTCGTAAATAAAAATAATAATCAAGAAATATGATAAATTAAATTAGCAACGGTTTTAAATAAGATAAAGATCTTATTTAAAACAGTTGCTCTAAGAAATAGATGCTTTACAAAGTATTTGAGACGCTATAAACTCATTTTTTATCTTAGTATAGGGCTCGGTCTTAATATCCAAATAAATAAATACCGATACTATTACTATTAAAGAAAGATATTTTCAACGTACACAATGTTCAATGTTAATGACTTCACTTCATTAGATTTAGTTTTTTTATCTTTATCACGAGAAATTATTCTTCTCCGAGTCTAATGGCCGGTTTCTGAATTGACAAAACCGCGAATACTCATCTGAGTATTGTCAAATCTTTAAGCACGAAGTTAACTTTTTTGCGTTTCACACTTCAAAACGTACATTCGTTAAACTGTAATCAACTGATCATTTGCTCAAATCCCTTTGAGCACGGCTTTTACGTTCCGATATACGTTTAAAAAACCGATACTTACCGGTAATCTTTTAAATTATGTATTATTTTAATTGTAAAACAAAATTAACATTCCAAAATGTGTAACGTATATGTAATATCATTATTTCTTGTAGTTGTGCTATAAAAAACTTAAAATAAATATAAAAATAAAAATATTTATAATGAAAATAATAAATCATGTAGTACATTTCTTACGTAAAACAGACTATTAATATCAAACTGAGGAAAATATAAGCAACGAAGTTATTTATTTCTATTTCTAGCTTAAATAATAATAAATGGGCACAACAATAAAAGTAAGAAGTAACCTAACGATACTATGAAAAAAAAAAGAATCTGCGTTTAATTATAGAAAGGCAAGTACATATCCGCAAAAAAAAATGTACACTTCTCAATATATGGCATTATTGTTGTAATATTTTACTTTTAGCTTCAATTATTATGCTTCAGATGCCGAAATTTTGATTGTAAGAAGACAGGAGCATATTTTATGCAACAACAAAAATAGGGAATATGTGGTTATGAAATACAATAGCAAAATAAATACACCACAAACAACAATATTTAACACCGCACAAGAAAACATTTTTTAATGGAAAACGTATAAATAATAATAATAAACTAGTGCTTAAAATCATTTTATTAAAATCCCAAAAATGTCACACCAAAATTATATAAATGTTACAAAAAGGATTTGTTGAGCAGTTGTCTTCAAAAATTAAACAAATAATTCTTAACACAACCATTGACTGGTAGCCAAGCGAAAAAAATGAGAAATATACATTTTTTAAAGTATCCACTGTATTTTCAATTATAAATACTGGTTACTACAAAAAGCAACTTATTTAGTGACTAAAAAATGTAATATTCTCAAAACAGAATATTTTTTTTACTTTTAGACCGGTTGAAATTAATATTATTGACCTTTTTTTGTAAATGGTCTATTAAAATATTAAAAGAAGCATATGAATGAAAAAGTTACCTTACTTTAACAAGACAGTAATAGTTCTTTTACATTTTATATTTTTTCCAAATAAATGTAATGCAAAGGGTTATCAATTCTGTTAAAATTATTTCTACTCCCAAACAGGTGGTCGTTCCTACACTCCCGCTTACACAGAGTTATTGATAAATACTTTCAACTGTAGATACTCAAATAGACCCCATATGATATAATAGAATTATAAAAATTATATTTATACATAACTTGATCTTAAATAAATTATTTGTAAAAAGAAATATTTACAAATAACTTGATGTTAAGTATTTATACTTAACAAATATTTTATAATATTATCCATATATTTGATTTTAATTAGTTTAATAAAAAACAATTTTCATTCAAGAAGTGTTTTATTTATTATTATTAGCCTTTTATCTAGACAAAATCCACAAAATACCTATTTACAATACATAACTTTAACACTTAACATTTTACTGATTTCATTTTAACTGATAAAGTCCAAATTCAGACGGACAAGTCTCATATGTTGAAAATTTTAAATGTTTTATAATTTATTTTTAATAACAACACAACAGTTATGTAAACAATTCAAAACACTACAGTTATAAAACACATGTGAAGAGGTACTCATATAATGTGAGGTATATATAATTCTATGATGTAAATCTCTTCTTCTCACAGCAAAATGTTGTGTATGGGCTTTGGTACTTAATGCTTCATGAACTTCATTTCAATGTATCCATCAAGATGGGTATGCATGTTATGCAACAGAACAAGTCACAATACAACTTTTAACACGAGAAAGCATAACAACCTCCTTTTTAAGACACCAAAATTTCTCTATGTGTTTGTTGTTATTATATGGGCTCAATTGGATGCTTCTTGAGGTGTAGTTGGTTTCAAAAGAGGTGGCATCAAAAATCTTAAGCACTTTATAGCCACTGAGCTGCAAACTAGCTACAACGGTTTGAATCTTTAAGCTAGCACCAAATACAACCTGAACATTTTAACAGAAAAATGTCCCTTTCTTTTTTTCAGCTGTTTCCTCTTGATAAAGCTATATTTATGTGTGTGCACAATCCACTGTTACCCTACGCTACCTTTGGTCTTTCTCTAACAGTGGGCTTCAAAAATATTTACTACTTAGCAATGCTATCTCACATGTCACTTTCACTATTTCACAGCAAACTGTCTGAAAGCTTTCTATTGCATTACATTTAAAACTATCAATAATTATATCATATATTAGCTTATTAACAATATGAGGAATGTAATCCCGGCGTTGTATGTTTTGCACTAATTGTGGCTTGATTTGGCCCTGAACAAATTTGACGGAACGCTTTGGTGAAGCGGAAGCGACTCATAAATTCTTCTTCATTGAAATTCGTGAAGAAATCTAGTCCATTTCTTTATATTCTGCGAAAGCGTCGTAATTGCGTGGACGCAGTTGAGGTATCTCCAAAGACGACAACGATGTATCGTCATCGCTAATTATCTCAAGAATATCAATCTACTGATAGATAAATAATATCGACGCAAAACAAAAACATTTTCTTCACAAAAATCGCAAGAAACGTATTTGAGCACAGTTTAAGTAGCCGACTACGCTCGCTTAACTTTTGACTGATTTAAGTATGGTTTGAGAACTGTCAAACGAGTTTTACTCAGTTGTGAAACGCAAAATACGTACTACGAAATACGAAACCGGCTGTAAATGCTCCATTTTTAATATTACCGTACGACGTGCGGGATATAGCGTGAAACTGATAAAATATATAATTATTTTCCTCCACGATCTCATGTATACGTAAATACTAACGTGGCCCTTAGGTAAGTGAGGTGACCTGTTCATAGAAATCTTTGACTTGAAGTGCATGAGTAGATGCATCGCTTAGCGTACACTCACTACACTGTAGATGATCTAATTAAGATGGCTGCTCATATTTATTTATCGTTTATATATTATTAAAATATGAAGAATTCCAAAATGTTAAAATATAAAAAAGATCAAAGTTGTTCGAAGCGTATACATTATTGGAGTACACATTAAGGTTTAAGTATGACGACACTAGTAGCGGAACTAAACGCCGCGCTTTGCCGCGTAACCAAAACGAAGAAATAAAAAATATGTTACTTCCTCGGTGACAGCTGATACCACTGTAAATGTTGCACTATATGTGTCGAAAAACAAAACAAAAGTTAGGTTCAAACAAGTACTATATATTATAAACTTTCCATGCATGTCACACATCGGCGCGTAGTCGCGTAGTTGCGGTCTGTACACAGCTCCTGATATTAGGTACTCGTACGATTCGAGCCTGAAATTCGGTAAAGCGCTCTTCAACGCTGCCCATTCGTTTGTCGTTTCCATTAAAGGGTGATTTTAAATAGTAGATGTAATATATGCAGCTCTCTCTGGGACTGATTATGACGCGCAAATTTTAAACGTACTGAAATTTCAAATAGCGCAATAAGCAAATATAGTACAATCAGCGAGGTCTATCTAGCTGTCCTTTGCATTTGTGTGATTGTTCATACGAGTCAGTCAGATATCAAACTGCAGGTGTTGTCAAACTTGTCCTTAACCGGTTCATATGATACTTTGTCATTCGACTTACATTTCATTTCATTTTAGTTGTTTTTTTTTTTATTATTTTATTCTTTTAAAACGGTAATATATTTTTTTTAATTTGAATTTGAATTTTTATTTAATTCATGCCTTCACTCGTGTGTCATATTATACGTATTATACGTATAACGAAATTTATTTCTTTTCATTCAAAAGTATTTTAAATACATATGTGACATAATATGACACACGAGGGAATAATATAATATTCCTTGCTAAATGACGTACCGGTCCGGCAAAAGTGTGTGACTGTAAACATGAAAGTTTGTGGGTTTCATTTCCACTCAAGGAAATTAAATATTTAATATATTCATTACTTTTCTCATTTTATCTCTCTCACCCAGTAACAAGGTAAAGAAAACACATCATGCCTCAAAAATTCGACGTAGAGTAGAAAACTGTTTATATTAATAAAGAAAGGAGTGTCTTGACATTTAACTTGAGACGCAGCATGGTTCCTTAATTCTCTCCGCCTCCTTTGGTTTGTGCAATAATTATTGTGATAAGGTGTTAAGTTAAAAATAATTAATATCATATAGATTTTTATATCTATGATATTATATAGCGCATATACGTCTTATGTAATTCAATATTAATTACAAATAAAATAAGTATTTAAGTGTATAATTTATATAAAGTTATTTTAGTCATTAATAGTATAATGAAACTTATAATCCTTTTACAAAGGCAAAGTTGTTACGTTGTGCTCATTATCAGATGAAAATAAATTTCTATTTGAACATTAATTACAAGAGATCTGACCAATACAAATATTAACGACGCAGTACTAAATGTACAATGTTGTGTACCAACATTACCGACTAAATAATATACTAATAACGTATATCAAAACTCATTTTACGAGTTTTTAACAATATTATAACGATTAATATACGATACGATCAGTTCTTAATTGAAATTAAGCGAAAGAAATTCTTATATTAAATCGAATTCGTTGAAAATCTGTTAGTCTAAAGGTTTTATGTAGCCTTTTAGCCCGTGTCTGTAATGTGGATCATTTGTATCAGGAAAATAAATAATATGATCAAAGGTGATGACACAAAGTACTGTTACACCACTTCAATCCACACTCATTTCCGAATTTCATCAGAACGAGACATTGCGTGTTGAGAGAAGAAACTCTAAGCAGCATTTATCAAGTTATCAGCGCGACGAAACAACAGTTTTATATACATATTTTATTTCCCCGGAAGAGAGTGAGAATCAAACACCGCACCGTAACTGTCGCTTGTATGCGTTTAATGTAAGGCTTAAAGGCTTTAAATAAAATACAGTACATTCATATTATAATTTAATTACGAACATTTAGTTTAGTTGGATAAATAAAATTTCAACTCACTTAATAAAACATGGTTTCATGCACTAAACTCACATTACTTTAAGTGAAACACAGCCATATATTTATGTACGTCTACTTATTATATACACATTTTAAAGTAAAAACTGTCTTAGCATTAAATAGTGTCAGTGTCAAAATATACGGCCGGATTAATAACTCAAGTAACTTGGAACTAACCTAGGGCGGGCGAAAGCCGCAATAATTCTTCTCAATTTACTTATAGATCGAGGTCTGACTTCTAAATTTTCAAAAAGAAGGTCACACCATGACTCCGAAATATAAATTAAGAAATGTGATTTTTTATCACGTCGATGAGGAAGCAATAATTCTTTGAATTCACTAAACCAGGGAATAAGCACTGAATTGCTCGTTCGAGCACATTGCATAGTAGCATGCAGTTCGAATGGTTTCGATTAATACTGCGTCAACCAAAATCTGCAAAAATCTAATAACCTAAGCCTTGGCAGATGTATAAATCATAATCATGAGAAATATTATGGAATCTTAATGAAAGTTCCAATGGGGAAATTTAATCCACACAAACATCGGTTGAAAGCTTGACTACAAGACTCTAGAGCTCATCCGATGCTATAACTGTATGTACTTGCGTACATGATGTACTTGCGTACAGTATATGGCCCATTATGTCACCAGTAACTGGAGTAGAACACACGTCCGCTCACTATCGAGCCTGCTGCATGATTATCAAAAAAATCAAATACACAAATACTATAATACTTAAAATAACCATCAGCTTGTAAAAATAGTATGGCTACTAAAAAAAACCAGGATGGAGAATAGTAACATGATTCTTAAAACCAAACTTGGTCTTACTTTTCTTGCTTACAATTACTGGCAGTTACTCGAAATGCTGATATGCTAATGCTAGGCGCGGTGTTCTCAAAAACTGGCGAAAAATATGAAAAATAGAGTTTTTTTTTTTTTGTTTTTTTTTTTTTTTTTTTTAGTGGTTAACGCGCAAAATTATGTTTTCTGGGGTTTGAATCGAACCAGATCTCATTAGTTATCATTCTTGAGGAATATCTCAAGAGAAGATACAAATTATTTCAGGACTAGTGGAACTTGTCACGATAAAGATTTGCTCATCGTCAGTAAACAGCGTCCACAGTACTATCATTTGAAGTAGAAGCTGTTGTCAGTGACCTTGATGTTGCGCCTAATGATTTTTTTTTTTTTTTTTTTTTTATCTTATCTTATAGTTTCACGCTGTACCTCTAGCTCTCTACCCCTTCATACATGCCCTCTGGTGGATACTCATGGTTTTTACGTAATGTTCCTCCAATACCTACTGTAGATACTGGTTTTCCCCTTCCTCTCTTACCACTCACTTTTCCATCATGAATCTTTTTTTCCATTCTTTCATCAATCATTCACTCGATGTGCCTAAACCACCTGAGCACATCCTTCTTAATTCTCAATGTGATCACATTGAGAATTAAGCCTACCTACCATTCTGTGGTGCGGTCAGCTAAACTACAAAGAGATCGAATCTCTACAGTATTCATATATCTCACACTCTTCTTTGGTAATAACCATGTTACCAATAATCCATTGTGCACGACTAAACTTTCAGCTATGCTGACTTTCAGCCGTTTCAACAATGCAGCTAAGAAACCGTTAACTCTTTTACCGACAGCAATACGTGTTTCCACATCCATTTTATATCTTCCGTCTCTACTAAACAGACTTCCCAGATATGCCACCTGATTCACTTGTTCTAATATCTTGTCATTTACGCTGTTCTTGCATTCCGAACTTTCTTCATTTCAAAAAAAAAAACACCCTTCTATTATTGGATTAAGTAAACCAGAAAATCACCCACTGAGCGATTCTTGCCGGAAGTCATATTAATGATCATTGATCAATCGGTGATGTTCTATATAAACCAAAAGCTAGATATTCACAACACTCTCTATGACTTTCAAGAGAAACGATAAAAAAGAAATGATAACCTGCAATTAGTGGAGCCGGAACCATCACCTTTTTCGGAATCGGTTGGTTAAGAATACTCTTCCACGAATCTGAGATTCCGCTGACTGAGTAAGAGTGCTAAACTAGAATTTCGTGCTGAAATCGTTTACACCGGTATCAGCTCAGGAATGGAGCATTACAAGTCATTATTAGATTGCATCCGGCCCACTTAACGTCTCGCCTCGTGGTGGCCCTTCCATGTAGACCGGGAATTTGCCGAGATCCTTACGAAAGGTATTGGTACAAAAGTGAGTGACGTAAGCTTGATGTGATGATAATGTGGTGAACATACTTTCTTTGAAAATACAATTCGTTTCGTAGTTAGGTTAGGTGTCTAAAAGTGCGCTAAAGCACTGGCGGGGGCCCGAGACGGCGAGGCCGTCACAAAGTGGTATACTTTCCGTAGTCAAAGTCGACTTAGACGAAGTAAAGTATGGACAGTAGTACTTTCCGTACTCAAAGTCGACTTAGACGAAGTAAGTAAAGTACTGAAGTGGTATACTTTCCGTAGTCAAAGTCGCGACTTAGTATGAAAGTGGGTCAGCGGGTAACCTACTGACACACATAATGGCGTCCTTGACCTTCGCGTGACCTTGAGCATTTTGGCGAAAAAGTCGAAAAAAAAAAAAAAAAAAAAAAAAAATCGCTGGAAGATAGAGAGGCTATTTGGTTAGGTTAGGTTAGGTTAGGTTAGGTTAGGTTAGGTTCCCAACCCACCCAAGGGAGTTGCTGGTCCTCCTACTGGGCGCGTCCCCAGGTGGCGGATAGGGGAAACCACTCGCTCTTGCGGGCGGGTGGACCGGGAGTTTTTCCCGGCGCGGACCAAAACCAGCGAGGCATGGGCGTGCCTTTAGTCCATTGTTATGGACACGGCCTAGGGGAGCACACCCCGACAGAAAAGCCGAAGCTGTGGATCAGCAAAAAACAATATGTCGGTAAATCTTAATTCATTCATACCGCAGGAGGGTACCAGCGAGTCTGGAGAGTCCCTCCGTGCTACGGCACGCAAGCCCCACGAATCTGCGGGGGGCAAAGACTACCGATATGTTGCGGGAGAGGTGCCTGAGAAGGGCGGAGTTGAGAGGCCTGAGATGGGCGGAGTAGAGGTGTTTGAGTCGGGTGGTGTAGAGGTGCCTGAGATAGGCGTAGATAAAGAGAGAGTGCCTGAGATGGGCGGTGTAGTGGGGGTAGAGCCTGAGGAGGAGATTGGGAAAGCATGTGCGCCTCACACGGATGATCTTCGGGCACTTGTGCCGATGAATAGTGTGCTAAAGGATGCACGAGTAGTGGTTGAGCGACTGGACCTAGCAGAGTGTAGCTCAATTATCAGTGGGCGGTCCAGATCGCTTTCGCTGTCATCGCGGGGTCGTTTTTGGGCGGCTTCTGAATCAGATGCGGATAGCAATATGTCAGTTGAGTCCAACAATAAAGGGGGTATTACAGCTCAATTTCGGAAGGACAGAAAGAGGCGCCGGAATAGAGAGAGCCAATCTGGGTCTTCGGACGCGGATGGGGAGTCAGAGAAGCCGAAAGCGAAAGTGGCATCGACCAAGAGAGGTCAGGGTCCACCAAAGACTCGTGACGATATGGCCGTTGCGAAAAAGGCGCTTAATGAAGCCAAACGCGAAATGCGTCGACTAAGGGCGGAGGAGGAAGTTGCCGATATTACCGCAGTTATAGAGAGTAGGGCGAATTCTAGGCTCTCAGATGTGTCCCAGGAACCATGCGCTGCCGAGCCTCTGGTTTCCGACCTGCACAACCAAGTGTCAGATAGCTTGGCTATCATCAACAGAGTCGCTACCAACTCCGGAAACTTAAAGGGCACATTTACAAAGGCCCTAAAACAGGCTGCCGGTGCTATTTCTAAAGCGGTTAACATCCTGACAAAGAGGACGGCATCAGAGGAGATCCATCTTCTAAGGGCAACGAACACGCGACTGCAGTCGGAGTTGACGGAGTTGCGGAGGGAGTTCGCCCTCTTTAGGATGGATTTGGAGCGCTCAAAAGCATCGGAGTCGCAACATGTGCCGGCAGAATCTGTTTCCGTAGATGATATAGTGCGCACTGTAATGGTAGAAGTGGGTGCTATGGTCTCTACGAGGCTAGAAGCATTTAAGGAGCGTCTTCCGCCAGAGAAGAATATGCGACCTCCGCTAGCAACGGACAAGCGCAAAGAGGCTAGGCCAAAACAGGTCGAAGTGGAGCCTGCTGCGACTACTCTAATGGCGCCGGCTAATCCAGCACCAAAAGAGAAAAGAGCTCAAAAGGTCAAAACTAAGAAAGCTCCGACGAAGCCAGCCGCATCTGTGGGGCCTCGACCTCTGCCCCCAGCTCCTACCAACATGTCCGAGGACTGGTCTGTTGTAGTCCGAAAGGGGGCCAAGAAAAAGAACGGCCAAAAGCAGAAACCAACAGCGCAAAGTGTCAAGGCCAAGGCGCAAAGGGAGGTAAAGTTGCGTCGTCCACGGTCGCAGGTGGTGTCCATCAAGCTGCAGCCAGCCGCCGCCGAAAAGCTGACGTACAGCGACGTCCTTACCCGGGTCAAGCAAAATATAAAATTGGAAGACCTGGGTATTAGCGACTTAAGATTTCGCGTTGCTTCTACTGGGGCCAGAATGTTGGAGTTGCCTGGAGCCAACACGAGCGAAAAGGCGGATGCGCTGGCCGAAAAGCTGCGGGGCGTTCTTAGCCCCGAAGAAGTGCAGGTGTCGAGGCCAGTGAAGTGTGCAGAACTGAGGGTGTGTGGCCTCGACGACTCTGCTACTGCCGAGGATGTCGCAGCCGCAATCAGCCGAGTTACTGGCTGTAGTGCGGCCAACATAAAAGTTGGGGAGGTCCAACAAGACCGGGCAGGTCTCGGGTCAGTTTGGGTACGTTGCCCTGTCGGAGCCGCGCAGACATTGAGCGGGACGAGACTCCTTGTGGGGTTCGTCTCAGCCATGGTCAGGCTATTGCCACCTCGCAAGCAGCGCTGCTTCCGATGCCATGAAGTGGGCCACATGGCAGCGATGTGCTGCAGCCAGGTGGATAGGAGCAATCAATGCTTTCAGTGTGGCCAACCCGGGCATCAACAGCGGACATGTTCGGCAGCACCACATTGTCCGGTGTGCGAGGCGGCGCAGAAGCCTGCCGATCACAAAGCGGGCAGTGCTGTCTGCGCTAAAGTCAGCGCCGTCAGTAAAAAGGGAAGTGGGAGAAGACGCGTGCCGACATCAATATCGACCGGCTCTAGGGTCCCAGCTGAGGAGGTGCAACACATGGACACCAAATAATGGCTCTCCATGTGTTGCAGGCGAACATCAACCACTGTGCCAGGGCCCAGGACTTATTGGTCCAAAGCCTGGCGCAGCGGTCGATACAAGTGGCGGTTGTTGCGGAGCCGTACAGCGTGCCTGCGCGGGATAACTGGGTCGCGGACAACACCGGGGTGGTGTCTATTATCACTCAGGTAGCTGCGGGCTCCCCGCCTTTCTCACGAGTCGAGAGGGGTGCGGGATGCGTCGCGGCACTTGTCGGCGACCTAGTTGTCGTTGGTGTTTACTTTTCCCCTAATCGAACTCTTGCAGAGTTCGAAGAGTTTTTAATTCGATTGGGGGAAATGGTAGAACGGCATCGCCCGGCGGAGGGGTTGGTAGCGGGCGATCTCAACGCCAAATCCAGCGTGTGGGGCTCCGCAACGACGGATGTGCGGGGTGTGACACTGTCGGAGTGGGTAATTGCCACCGGTTTGTCCGTCCTCAACCGGGGGACGACGAACACGTGTGTGCGAAGGCTGGGCGGGTCCGTCGTGGACGTAACGTTTGCGACCCCGGCCCTAGCGCGTCGTGTTCGGGGATGGCGAGTGCTGGATGATGTGGAGACTCTCTCGGACCACCGCTACAACCAATACGAGATCTCCACACATCCGGCGGCGCCGCCAGCTCCCAGTCCAACCTCGCGAGAGTACGGACCGCGGTGGCAATTGGGTCGTCTCGACAGACAACTGCTGGAGGAAGCAGCGATAGTGGAATCCTGGCTGCCCCAGAGCTTGGCGTCTGCAGAAGACGCCGCCACCTGGGTGCAGGGGGCGTTGACGCGTATCTGTGACGCGTCAATGCCCCGTTCCGGGCGTCGCCCTCAGCGGCGACAAGTGTACTGGTGGTCGTGGGAGATCGCACAACTGCGTAACACCTGCGTTGGTGCGAGATGCCAGTACAGCCACTATCGAAGACGGGTACAGAAGGTGCAGGAGGAGGAAGACCGACTGTACCAGGTCTATGTCGAGGCGAGGACGCGGCTGCAGGAGGCAATCGGTCGTGCGAAGGGCGAGTCGCACGATCGAATGATTGCGGGGATAGACCAAGACCCGTACGGGACGCCTTACCGGATGGTGATCGGTAGGCTACGGGCTTGGGCTCCACCACTGACGCAGACGCTCCGACCGGATATTCTCCGAGGGGTGCATTAGAGGTATGGGAGTCCCGGCTGGCAACACCATCTGCCGGCCGGAGGACGATCGAGGCTGTTCGTCCAGTCTTCCGCCAATGGTTAGCGAGGCGTCACGGCGTCCTAACCTTCCGCACCACGCAGGTGCTCACGGGGCATGGTTGCTTCGGGGGTTACCTGTGTCGGATCGCTGGGAGGGAGCCCGATGCCCGCTGCCACCACTGCGACGACTGCCTCGACGAGACGGCCCAGCACACGCTGGAGGTGTGCCCAGCTTGGGCGTCTCAACGTCGCGCTCTGCGCGACGTCATTGGGGACGACCTCTCCCTGCCGGCCGTGGTCAAGGCCATGGCCGGTAGCGAGACGTCGTGGGACGCGGTCTCTTCCTTCTGCGAGGCAGTGGTGCTGGAGAAGGAGGCGGCGGAACGTGCGAGGGAGGCATCAGCCGAACTCGCTATCCGCCGCAAAAGACCGGGTCGCCGGAGGGCGGCACACGACCGCCGCCTTCCGCCCTAATGAGCCAGAGGGCGGTCAGCTTGGGGAAGCTGATCGCCTACTAACCTGGCCCGAGTAGGCGCGCGCAGGTTGCTCCCGCGCGCTACTCTGAGAAGGCCGTCGAGGGTGACCACACCACCCTTGACTCCGCGACGTGCCGACAGGCTCCCGCCGCCGCGCTTCACGGAAGACTCTAGTTCCCGTGTCGTGCGGCCAAAAAGGCGGTTGAGGAGGAGCACCGTGAGGTTTTAGTGGGTATTCGGACGGCCTACATCTGCCAGTCCGCGAGTCCCACATAACCCGCGCTCGAGTCCCCACTCGGCCGGGTATCCGTAATCGGATTTCCTCACGTTAAAAAAAAAAAAAAAAAAAAAAAAAAAAGGTTAGGTTGGGTTCCCAAGTCGTCCCAAGGGAGTTGCTGGTCCTCCTACTGGGCGCGTCCCCAGGTGGCGGATAGGGGAAACCACTCGCTCTTGCGGGCGAGTGGACCGGGAGTTTTTCCCGGCGCGGACCAAAACCAGCAAGGCATGGGCGTGCCTTTAGTCCATTGTTATGGACACGGCCTAGGGGAGCACACCCCGACAGAAAAGCCAAAGCTGTGGATCAGCAAAAAACAACATGTCGGTTATTCAGAATTTTAATTTACCGCAGGAGGGTACCAGCCAGTCTGGAGAGTCCCTCCGTGCTTCGGCACGCAAGCCCCACGAATCTGCGGGGGGCGACGAATACCGGTGTGTTGCGGGAGAGGGGCCCGAGAGGGGCGGAGAGTGTGTGGTGGCTGCAGAAGGCGGCGTCAAGGTGGTGCCCGAGAAGGGCGGAGTTGTGGCAGTGACTGAGGAGGGTGAAGTTGTTACTGTGGCCGAGCAGAGTGGGGAAGTGGTAGTGCCCGAGAAAGAGGCTTCTAAGCCTAAAAATGGGAGTATTGCACTGAAGAGTGCCAAGGTGGTTCTTGAGCGGCTGGACCTGGCGGATTGTGCATCCGTCATCAGTGGAAGGTCCCGCTCGTTATCAACATCCTCACGGGGTCGCTTCTGGGCGGCTTCAGAGTCAGAGGCGGAGAGCTGCGTCTCAATGGCATCGCAAAGTTCGATCATGAGGACAGAAGGCAGGAAATATCGGAAGAGACCCAGGAGTAGAAATAGTAACTCTGGCTCTTCGGGGACTGAGGAGACTAGGGAGAGACCCAAAGTCAAGGTTACTGCGGCCAGGCGACAAGAGCTTCGGATTGACGCAGAGGAGGAAGTAGCCGCTATTGTAGAGACGGTACAGAGGACTAACTCCAGGCTCTCTGACGCCCCAGGAATGGCAAGTCCGAAAATTAATGGCCCATTGGTGAAAGATCTACAGCACCAGGTATCCGATAGCCTGGCGATAATTAATAAAGTCGCTAGCAGGTCCGGCAATCTTAAGGGCACTTTTACAAAAGCCCTTAAGGAGGCCGCCGGAGCTATTAATACGGCTGTGGAGATCTTGGCCAATAAAACAGCCAACGAGGAGGTGACTCAGTTACGCGCAGCAAACACCCGCCTAACTGAAGAGATAACTGAGTTGCGCAAGGAGATCGTTCTCATGAGAGCCGACCTGGAGCGCTCTAGGGCTGTGAGGCGGGCTGCAGAGGGTGAAGGTAAAAAAGAGGACGTGGCTCGTTCAGTCATGGTGCAGGTGGGCACATTGTTGAACGCGCGGCTTGCTGCCCTAGAGGATAGGCTCCTTCCGGCAAAGCCAGTCCGCCCTCCATTGGCGTCGGATAGGAAGCGCCAGGCGGCCGTCTCAGTGGTAGTGGCGGAACCTGCTGTTGCGACCCTTATGGCACCCGCAAACTCGCCTCCGAAGCAAAAGGAGGCCAAGAAGAAAAACAAGGCGCCGAAAAAAGCCCCACAACCGACGCCATCGGAGCCACGTCCTCTGCCTCCTGCTCCGGCTCAATTGACCGAGGGTTGGAGTGTAGTTGTGCGTAAGGGGAAGTCGAAGGCGACGGCAGCCCAGGCGAAGCAGAACACGCAGAAGGCGAAATCTGCTAAACGCCCAAAGCTGCGTCCGCCAAGATCGGCGGCGGTGACACTCACGTTGCAACCGGCCGCCGCTCAAAAAGAGATGTCCTATCGTGACGTCCTTACCCAGATCAAGCAGAGGGTGAAATTGGAGGATCTGGGTATTGAGGACGTGCGACTTAGGGTTGCATCTACTGGTGCCAGGGTTCTGGAGTTACCTGGTACCAATAGCGGCGAGAAGGCGGATGCCCTAGCCCAACAGCTGCGTGGGGTGTTTGACGCAAACGAGGTGTTGGTTGCGAGACCGATGAAGTGCGCAGAGTTGCGGGTCAGTGGCCTGGACGACTCTGCAACTTCAGAGGAGGTGGCGCATGCAGTGAGCCGGGTCGGAGGCTGCGATGTCGGATCTGTGAAGGTGGGAGAGATCCGGCAAGACCGAAACGGCTTAGGAACAGCCTGGGTCCGCTGCCCTATTGCGGCGGCGAAAAAGGTCGGTGGTTCGCGGCTCCTTGTGGGCTTCGTGTCAGCGCGGGTGCAACTGTTGCAACATCGGGTTCGGCGTTGTTTCCGCTGCCACGACATTGGCCATGTGGCAGCGAAGTGCAGCAGTGCGCTTGACCAGAGCCAGCAGTGCTTTAGGTGCGGCCAAGCCGGGCACAAACAACACCAGTGCTCGGCGGCACCTCACTGCCCGGTCTGCGAGGCGGCTGGACAGTCCGCAGACCATAAGGTGGGAAGCGCTGCATGCGCCAGAGCCAGCACCTCAAGGAAAAGAAGGGACGGCAGGAAAGGGGGGAAGGGGCCATCAGTGGCCGAACCAAATGCTCCAGCCAGGCAAGAGGAGGTGCAACACATGGACACCAAATAATGGCTCTCCGTGTGTTGCAGGCGAACATAAACCACTGCGCCAGGGCCCAGGACTTATTGGTCCAAAGCCTGGCGCAGTGGTCTATTCAGGTGGCGGTTGTTGCGGAGCCCTACAGTGTCCCCGCACGTGATAACTGGGTCGCAGACAACACCGGGGTGGTGACTATTATCACCCAGGTAGCTGCGGGCTCCCCGCCTTTCTCACGTGTCGAGAGGGGTGCGGGATGCGTCGCGGCACTTGTCGGCGATCTAGTTGTCGTCGGCGTCTACTTTTCCCCCAATCGAACTCTAGCGGAGTTTGAAGAGTTCCTAATCCGCTTGGGGGAAATGATAGACCGACATCGTCCGGCGGAGGTGCTGGTCGCGGGGGACCTCAACGCTAAGTCGAGCGTGTGGGGCTCTGCAACAACGACTGAGCGTGGTACGACGCTCTCGGAGTGGGTAGTTGCCTCTGACTTGTCTGTCCTCAATCGGGGGACGACCAACACCTGTGTGCGAAGGCTGGGCGGGTCCGTGGTGGACGTAACGTTCGCGAGCCCGGCCCTAGCGCGCCGTGTTCACGGTTGGCGAGTGTTGGATGATGTGGAGACTCTCTCGGACCATCTCTACATCCAATTCGAGATCTCCACTTATCCGACGGTGCCGTCAACTGTAGGTCGCACCTCGCGAGAGGACGGACCGCGGTGGCAACTGAGGTGCCTCGACAAGGGACTTCTGGAGGACGCTGCGATAGTGCAAGCCTGGCTGCCCCAGAGCTTGGCGTCTGCAGAAGACTCCGCACTCTTGGCGCAGAGGGCAATGACGCGTATCTGCGACGCGTCAATGCCCCGCTCCGGGCGCCGCCCTCAACGGCGGCAAGTGTACTGGTGGTCGGGTGAGATCGCTCAATTGCGCAACATCTGCATTGAGGCGAGACGCCTTTACACGCACTATCGCAGGCGGGCACGCCGGCAGCAGGAGGAGGAGGACCGGCTGTACTGCGCCTACGTCGAGGCGAAGAAAGCGCTGCAGGAGGAGATCGGTCGTGCGAAAGGCGAGGCGCACGACGAAGCTCTCGCGGGGATAGATCGGGACCCGTTCGGAACGCCGTACCGGTTGGTGCGCGGCAAGCTCCGAACTTGGGCCCCACCTTTGACGCAGACACTCCCACCGGATACTCTCCGAGGGGTGCTGTCGTCTCTGTTCCCGCAGCGGGCCAATTTTACACCTCCATCAATGGCCCGCCCCGCAGCGCAAGAGGAGGAGGACGAGAGCGTCGTACCAGAGGTGCTGGAGGAAGAGCTGGAGGAAGCTGTGAGGCGATCTCGGGGCAAAACCACCGCCCCAGGGCTCGACGGCATTCCCGGGCGCGTAGTTGCTTTGGCCCATTCTATCTTGGGGCCAAGCATTCGAGGGCTATTTACTGCCTGTCTGGCTCAAGCCATAATTCCACAGTGGTGGAAGACAGGCAGACTAGTCCTCATCAAGAAGGAGGGGCGCCCGGCGGAGTCAGCTTCGGCTTATAGGCCGATTGTGCTGTTGAGCGAGATCGCCAAGCTCTTCGAGAGGGTGGTAGTGAGGAGGCTACAGCTTGGCGTCTGCAGAAGACGCCGCAAACTGGGCGCAGAGGGCAATGACGCGTATCTGCGACGCGTCAATGCCCCGCTCCGGGCGCCGCCCTCAACGGCGGCAAGTGTACTGGTGGTCGGGTGAGATCGCTCAATTGCGCAACATCTGCATTGAGGCGAGACGCCTTTACACGCACTATCGCAGGCGGGCACGCCGGCAGCAGGAGGAGGAGGACCGGCTGTACTGCGCCTACGTCGAGGCGAAGAAAGCGCTGCAGGAGGAGATCGGTCGTGCGAAAGGCGAGGCGCACGACGAAGCTCTCGCGGGGATAGATCGGGACCCGTTCGGAACGCCGTACCGGTTGGTGCGCGGCAAGCTCCGAACTTGGGCCCCACCTTTGACGCAGACACTCCCACCGGATACTCTCCGAGGGGTGCTGTCGTCTCTGTTCCCGCAGCGGGCCAATTTTACACCTCCATCAATGGCCCGCCCCGCAGCGCAAGAGGAGGAGGACGAGAGCGTCGTACCAGAGGTGCTGGAGGAAGAGCTGGAGGAAGCTGTGAGGCGATCTCGGGGCAAAACCACCGCCCCAGGGCTCGACGGCATTCCCGGGCGCGTAGTTGCTTTGGCCCATTCTATCTTGGGGCCAAGCATTCGAGGGCTATTTACTGCCTGTCTGGCTCAAGCCATAATTCCACAGTGGTGGAAGACAGGCAGACTAGTCCTCATCAAGAAGGAGGGGCGCCCGGCGGAGTCAGCCTCGGCTTATAGGCCGATTGTGCTGTTGAGCGAGATCGCCAAGCTCTTCGAGAGGGTGGTAGCGAGGAGGCTACAGCAGCACCTCGAGAGGACAGGTCCAAACCTCTCGGACAGCCAGTATGGCTTCCGAAGGGGACGCTCCACGGTGGATGCCATACTGCAGGTGAAGTCCCATGCGCAGGACGCAGTGGCTCGGGGCGAAGGAGTCTTGGCGGTGTCTTTAGACATCGCCAACGCTTTCAACTCCATGCCCTGGCCCTGCATCAATGAGGCACTCATTTACCATCGGGTGCCTCCATACCTGCGCCGCATCATCGGGGCTTACCTCTCCGAGAGGTCTGTGACCTTTCCTGGAAGCTCCGGCTGGGGAGTTTGGGAGGTGTCGTGCGGTGTTCCACAGGGATCGGTGCTGGGTCCGATCCTCTGGAACATCGGTTACGACTGGGTGCTTCGGGGTAGCACCCTGCCGGGGGTAAAGGTCCTCTGCTACGCTGATGACACGCTGGTCTTAGCGCAGCAGAGAACCTATCGCGAGGCAGCAGTGCTCGCGACAGCTGGCGTGGCTCACGTCGTCGGGCGGATTCGGCGGCTGGGTCTGAAGGTTGCACTCGACAAGTCTGAGGCAATCTATTTCAACGCTCCGAGGAGGGCCGCTCCACCAGAGGCCCGCATCGTCGTCGGCGGTGTGACGATCGAGGTGCAGAGGAGCTTGAAATACCTCGGACTTGTCTTGGACAATAGGTGGAGCTTTCGGGACCATTTTATACGACTGGTCCCGAGGCTGTTGAAGACAGCGGGGGCCTTGGCGCGCCTTTTGCCCAACGTAAGTGGGCCGCGCGCCTCGAGCCGTCGGCTGTACACCGGAGTGGTCCGATCGATGGCGCTGTACGGTGCTCCCGTATGGGCGGACGCCCTGAACCGGCAAAACGTCGCCCTGCTGCGACGGGCGCAGAGGGTGATGGCCATCAGGGTGATACGGGGGTACAGGACCATCTCCGGTGAGGTGGCGTGTGTGCTGGCAGGAGTCCTGCCGTGGGACCTGGACGCGACTGCTCTGGCGTCGGTCTATTGCCGGCGTCGGGGCCTCGTGTCCGGGGCCGCAGCAAGGTCAGCTCCACAGGAGGAGGCGCGGGATGCCGCAATGGAAGAGTGGGAGTCCCGGCTGGCAACACCAACCGCCGGCCAAAGGACGATCGAGGCGGTTCGTCCAGTTTTCCGCCAGTGGTTAGCGAGGCGTCATGGCGTCCTAACCTTCCGCACCACACAGGTACTCTCAGGGCACGGTTGCTTTGGGAGATATCTGTGTCGGGTCGCTGGGAGGGAGCCCGACACCCGCTGCCACCACTGCGACTGCCTCGAAGAGACGGCCCAGCACACGCTGGAGGTGTGCCCAGCCTGGGCGTCTCAACGTCGCGCATTGCGCGGCGTCATAGGGGACGACCTTTCCCTGCCGGCCGCTTGGGGAAGCTGATCGCCTACCAACCTGGCCCGAGTAGGCGCGCGCAGGATGCTCCCGCGCGCTACTCAGAGCAGGCCGTCGAGGGTGGCCCACCACCCCCGACTCCGAGACGTGCCTAGTAGGCTCCCGTCGCCGAGGCTATGGACGAATCCATGGCACCCATAGCCCCGGCCTGTGACGGTCGAGGAGGAGCACCGTGAGGTTTTAGTGGGTAGTGTGGACGGCCAATATCTGCCGGTCCATTAGTCCCACATAACCCACTCGAGTCCCCACTCGGGTGGCGTACCCGTAAAAGGGTTTCCTCACGATAAAAAAAAAAAAAAAAAAAAAAAAAAAATAGGTTAGGTTCCCAAGGGAGTTGCTGGTCCTCCAACTGGGCGCGTCCCCAGGTAGCAGATAGGGAAAACCACTCGCTCTTGCGGGCGAGTTGACCGGGAGTTTTTCCCGGCGCGGACCAAAACCAGCAAGGCATGGGCGTGCCTTTAGTCCATCGTTATGGACACGGCCTAGGGGAGCACACCCCGACAGAAAAGCCAAAGCTGTGGATCAGCAACCAAACAACATGTCGGCAAACAAAAATTCAATCATACCGCAGGAGGGTACCAGCCAGTCTGGAGAATCCCTCCGTGCTACGGCACGCAAGCCCCACGAATCTGCGGGGGGCAATGTTTACCGATGTGTTGCGGGAGAGGTACCTGAGAAGGGCGGAGAGTGTGTGGTGGCTGCAGAAGGCAGCGTTGGAGTGGTACCTGCGAAGGGCGGTGTAGAAGTGGTGGCCGAGACGGGCGAAGTACTTGTAGTAGCCACTGAGGTTGCGGCAGTTGCGGTGCCCGATAAAGACGGAGCTGAAGGTACTGGGCCAATTAAAGGTGGGGTGGAGGCTTCTGTGCCTAAAAGTGGAGGGATTACACTCAAGAGTGCAAAAGTGGTTCTCGAGCGGCTGGACCTGGCGGAATGCACATCCGTTAGTAGTGGAAGGTCCCGCTCGATGTCTACATCCTCACGGAGTCGCTTTTGGGTGGCTTCGGAGTCAGAGGCGGAGAGCTGCATCTCGATGGAGTCGCAAAGGTCGAACGTGGGGGCAGAGGCGAGAAAATATCGAAAGAGACCCAGAAGTAAAATCAGCACCTCTGGGTCTTCCGGAACTGAGGAGAAACGGGAGAATCCGAAGATTAAAATTACTGCGGCCCGGCGTCAAGAGCTCCGGCTTGATGCGGAGGAAGAACTCAATGCTATAGTGGAAACAGTGCATAGGGTAAATTCCAGGCTAGCAGACTGCCCGGACTTAGCGAGGCCTAAGGTTGATGGCCCATTGGTGCAAGACCTTCAGCACCAAGTGGAAAATAGCCTAGCCATAATTAACAAAGTCGCCAGAAGGTCAGGCAACCTTAAGGGCACATTCACAAAAGCCCTTAAGGAGGCCGCTGGCGCTATAAACACGGCTATGGAAATATTGGCGAATAAGACTGCCAACGAGGAAGTGATTCAGTTGCGCGCGGCGAATGCCCGCTTAACTGGAGAACTTACTGAGTTGCGCAAAGAGATGGCTCTATTGAGATCGGACTTAGAGCGCTCTAGAGCCGTGAGGCGAGAACCTGTGGGTGAAGGGAAGAAGGAGGACGTGGCTCGTTCAGTAATGGTGCAGGTGAGCACATTGCTGAACACGCGACTGGCGGCGCTGGAGGATAGGCTTCTTCCGGCTAAGCCAGTGCGCCCTCCATTGGCGGCGGATAGGAAGCGCCAGGCAGCCGCCACAAGGGTAATGGCAGAGCCTACTGTGGCGACCCTGGTGGCGCCAGCAAACCCAGCTCCCAAGCAGAAGCAGGTGCCAACTAAGAAGGCAAAGTCCAGTAAGACGCTGAAGCAAGCCCCACAACCGACACCAGCCGAGCTACGTCCTCTGCCTCCTGCCCCAGCTCAATTGACTGAGGGTTGGAGTGTCGTTGTGCGAAAGGGCAAATCAAAGAAGGCAACAGCTCAAGCCAAGCAGAACATGCAGAATGCAAAATCTGCTAGCCGCCCAAAGTTGCGTCCCCCACGATCGGCGGCCATAACTCTTACGTTACAGCCGGCCGCCGCCCAGAAGGAAATATCCTATCGCGACGTCCTTACCCAGATCAAACAAGCGGTGAAATTGGAAGATCTGGGTATTAAGGACGTGCGACTTAGGGTCGCATCTACTGGTGCCAGGGTTCTGGAGTTACCTGGCACCAATAGCGGTGAGAAGGCGGATGCCCTAGCTCAACAGTTGCGTGGGGTGCTCGACGCCAATGAGGTGCTGGTTGCGAGACCGGTGAAGGGTGCAGGGGTGAGGGTCAGTGGCCTAGACGACTCTGCAACTTCGGAGGAGGTGGCGCAAGCCGTAAGCCGAGTTGGCGGTTGCGATGTCGGGTCGATCAAGGCAGGAGAGATCCGGCAGGACCGCAACGGTTTGGGCACAGTGTGGGTTCGCTGCCCTATTATGGCGGCCAAAAAGGTTAGTGGAACGCGGCTCCTTGTGGGCTTCGTGTCCGCGCGGGTGCAGCTGCTGCAACAAAGAGTCCGGCGTTGTTTCCGCTGCCACGACGTTGGCCATGTGGCAGCGAAGTGCAGCAGTGCACAGGACAGGAGCCAGCAGTGCTTCAGGTGCGGCCAAGCCGGGCACAAGCAGCACCAGTGCTCGGCGGCACCTCACTGCCCAGTCTGCGAGGCGGCAGGACAGCCTGCAGACCATAAGGTGGGAAGCGCTGCATGCGCCAGGGCCGGCACCTCGAGAAAGAGGAGGAACGGCAGGAAGGGAGGGAGGGGGCCAGCGGTGGCTAATCCAAATGCCCCAGCCAGGCAAGAGGAGGTGCAACACATGGAAGCCCAATAATGGCTCTCCATGTGTTGCAGGCGAACATAAACCACTGTGCCAGAGCCCAAGACTTATTGGTCCAAAGCCTGGCGCAGTGGTCTATTCAGGTGGCGGTTGTTGCGGAGCCCTACAGTGTCCCCGCACGTGATAACTGGGTCGCAGAAAACACCGGGGTGGTGACTATTATCACCCAGGTAGCTGCGGGCTCCCCGCCTTTCTCACGTGTCGAGAAAGGTGCGGGATGCGTTGCGGCACTTGTCGGCGATCTAGTTGTCGTCGGTGTCTACTTTTCCCCCAATCGAACTCTTGCGGAGTTTGAAGAGTTCTTAATCCGCTTGGGGGAAATGATAGACCGACATCGTCCGGCGGAGGTGCTGGTCGCGGGGGACCTCAACGCTAAGTCGAGCGTGTGGGGCTCCGCAACGACGACTGAGCGTGGTACGACGCTCTCGGAGTGGGTAGTTGCCTCTGACTTGTCTGTCCTCAATCGGGGGACGACCAACACCTGCGTGCGAAGGCTGGGCGGGTCCGTGGTGGACGTAACGTTCGCGAGCCCGGCCCTAGCGCGCCGTGTTCACGGTTGGCGAGTGTTGGATGATGTGGAGACTCTCTCGGACCATCTCTACATCCAATTTGAGATCTCCACTCATCCCACGGTGTCGTCAGCTGTAGGTCGCACCTCGCGGGAGGACGGACCGCGGTGGCAACTGAGGTGCCTCGACAAGGGACTTCTGAAGGAAGCTGCGATAGTGCAAGCCTGGCTGCCCCAGAGCTTGGCGTCTGCAGAAGACGCCGCAAACTGGGCGCAGAGGGCAATGATCCGTATCTGCGACGCGTCAATGCCCCGCTCCGGGCGCCGCCCTCAACGGCGGCAAGTGTACTGGTGGTCGGGTGAGATCGCTCAATTGCGCAACATCTGCATTGAGGCGAGACGCCTTTACACGCACTATCGCAGGCGGGCACGCCGGCAGCAGGAGGAGGAGGACCGGCTGTACTGCGCCTATGTCGAGGCGAAGAAAGCGCTGCAGGAGGAGATCGGTCGTGCGAAAGGCGAGGCGCACGACGAAGCTCTCGCGGGGATAGACCGGGACCCGTTCGGAACGCCGTACCGGATGGTGCGCGGCAAGATCCGGACTTGGGCCCCGCCTTTGACGCAGACACTCCCGCCGGATACTCTCCGAGGGGTGCTGTCGTCTCTGTTCCCGCAGCGGGCCAATTTTACACTTCCATCAACGGCCCGCCCTGCAGCGCAAAAGGAGGAGGACGAGAGCATCGTACCGGAGGTGCTGGAGGAAGAGCTGGAGGAAGCTGTGAGGCGATCTCGGGGCAAAATCACCGCCCCAGGGCTCGACGGCATTCCCGGGCGCGTAGTTGCTTTGGCCCATTCTATCTTGGGGCCAAGCATTCGAGGGCTATTTACTGCCTGTCTGGCTCAAGCCATAATTCCACAGTGGTGGAAGACAGGCAGACTAGTCCTCATCAAGAAGGAGGGGCGCCCGGCGGAGTCAGCTTCGGCTTATAGGCCGATTGTGCTGTTGAGCGAGATCGCCAAGCTCTTCGAGAGGGTCGTAGCAAGGAGGCTACACCAGCACCTCGAGAGGACAGGTCCAAACCTCTCGGACAGCCAGTATGGCTTCCGAAGGGGACGCTCCACGGTGGATGCCATACTGCAGGTGAAGTCCCACGCGCAGGACGCAGTGGCTCGGGGCGAAGGGGTCTTGGCGGTGTGTTTAGACATCGCCCACGCTTTCAACTCCATGCCCTGGCCCTGCATCAATGAGGCACTCATTTACCATCGGGTGCCTCCATACCTGCGCCGCATCATCGGGGCTTACCTCTCCGAGAGGTCTGTGACCTTTCCTGCAAGCTCCGGCTGGGGAGTTTGGGAGGTGTCGTGCGGTGTTCCACAGGGATCGGTTCTAGTTCCGATACTCTGTAACATCGGTTACGTCTGGGTGCTTCGGGGCAGCACCCTGCCGGGGGTAAAGGTCCTCTGCTACGCTGATGACACGCTGGTCTTAGCGCAGCAGAGAACCTATCGCGAGGCAGCAGTGCTCGCGACAGCTGGCGTGGCTCACGTCGTCGGGCGGATTCGGCGGCTGGGTCTGGAGGTTGCACTAGACAAGTCTGAGGCAATCTACTCCAACGCTCCGAGGAGGGCCGCTCCACCAGAGGCCCACATCGTCGTCGGCGGTGTGACGATTGGAGTGAAGAGGAGCATGAAGTACCTCGGACTTGTCTTGGACAACAGGTGGAGTTTTCGGGACCATTTTATACGAATGGTCCCGAGGCTGTTGAAGACAGCGGGGGCCTTGGCGCGCCTTTTGCCCAACGAAAGTGGGCCGAGCGCCTCGAGCCGTCGGCTGTACACCGGAGTGGTCCGATCGATGGCGCTGTACGGTGCTCCCGTATGGGCGGACGCCCTGAACCGGCAAAACGTCGCCCTGCTGCGGCGGGCGCAGAGGGTGATGGCCATCAGGGTGATACGGGGGTACAGGACCATCTCCGGTGAGGTGGCGTGTGTGCTGGCAGGAGTCCTGCCGTGGGACCTGGACGCGATTGCTCTGGCTTCGGTCTATTGCCGGCGTCGAGGTCTTGCGTCCGGGGCTTCGGCAAGGTCAGCACCACAGGAGGAGGCGCGGGATGCCGCAATGAAAGAATGGGAGTCCCGGCTGGCAACACCAACCGCCGGCCAGAGGACGATCGAGGCGGTTCGTCCAGTTTTCCGCCAGTGGTTAGCGAGGCGTCATGGCGTCCTAACCTCCCGCACCACACAGGTTCTCTCAGGGCACGGTTGCTTTGGGAGATATCTGTGTCGGGTCGCTGGGAGGGAGCCCGACACCCGCTGCCACCACTGCGACTGCCTCGAAGAGACGGCCCAGCACACGCTGGAGGTATGCCCAGCCTGGACGTCTCAACGTCGCGCATTGCGCGGCGTCATAGGGGACGACCTTTCCCTGCCGGCCGTAGTCAAGGCCATGGCCGGCAGCGAGACGTCGTGGGACGCGGTCTCTTCTTTCTGCGAGGCAGTGGTGCTCGAGAAGGAGGCGGCGGAGCGGGCGAGGGAGGCTTCTTCCGAACTCGCCGTCCGCCAGCAAAAGACCGGGTCGCCGGAGGCGGCACACGATCGCCGCCTTCCGCCCTAATCGGCCAGAGGGCGGTCAGCTTGGGGAAGCTGATCGCCTACCAACCTGGCCCGAGTAGGCGCGCGCAGGTTGCTCCCGCGCGCTACTCAGAGCAGGCCGTCGAGGGTGGCCCACCACCCCCGACTCCGAGACGTGCCTAGCAGGCTCCCGTCGCCGAGGCTATGGACGAATCCATGGCACCCATAGCCCCGGCCTGTGACGGTCGAGGAGGAGCACCGTGAGGTTTTAGTGGGTAGTGTGGACGGCCTATATCTGCCGGTCCATTAGTCCCACATAACCCACTCGAGTCCCCACTCGGGTGGCGTACCCGTAAAAGGGTTTCCTCACGATAAAAAAAAAAAAAAAAAAAAAAAAAAAAAAAAAAAAAAAAAAAAAAAAAAAAGGGTAGGTTCCCAAGGGAGTTGCTGGTCCTCCTACTGGGCGCGTCCCCAGGTGGCGGATAGGGGAAACCACTTGCTCTCGCGGGCGGGTGGACCGGGAGTTTTTCCCGGCGCGGACCAAAACCAGCAAGGCATGGGCGTGCCTTTAGTCCATTGTTATGGACACGGCCTAGGGGAGCACACCCCGACAGAAAAGCCGAAGCTGTGGATCAGCAAACAACAACATGTCGGTAAGCCAAAAATTATTCATACCGCAGGAGGGTACCAGCGAGTCTGGAGAATCCCTCCGTGCTACGGCACGCAAGCCCCACGAATCTGCGGGGGGCAAAGACTGCCGATGTGTTGCGGGGAAAGGGCCCGAGAAGGGCGGAGAGTGTGTGGTGGCTGCAGGAGGCGGCGTTGAGGTGGTGCCTGAGAGGGGCGGAGTGGTTTTAGTGGCCGAGAAGGGTGGAGTTGATGTGATGGTCGAGGAGATTGCATCAGTCGTTGGGCCCGTTAAGGGCGTAGTTGGAAATGACGCGCCTATTATAGGTGCCGTTGAGGCTTTTATGCCAAACTGTGGAAGAATTGCACTAAAAAGTGCTAAGGTGGTTGTTGAGCGGCTGGACCTGGCGGAATGTGCATCCGTCATCAGTGGTAGGTCCCGCTCGATATCAATATCTTCACGGGGTCGCTTCTGGGCGGCTTCAGAGTCAGAGGCGGAGAGCTGCGTGTCCATGGCATCGCAGAATTCAAACACGAGGATGGAAGGCAGGAAGTTTCGGAAGAGACCCAGAGATAGAAACAGTAATTCTGGCTCTTCTGGGACCGAGGAGACCAGGGAGGGGCCCAAAGTAAAAGTTACTGAGATGAGGCGTGATACAGAGGAGGAAGTCGCCGCCATCGCAGAGATGGTACAGAGAGCAAACTCCAGGCTCTCAGACGCTCCAGGCATGACGAGGCCGAAAGTTAATGGCCCGTTGGTGCAAGATCTGCAGCACCAAGTGTCCAATAGCCTGGCGATTATTAATAAAGTCGCCAGCAGGTCCGGCAATCTTAAGGGCACATTTACAAAAGCCCTTAAGGAGGCGGCCGGCGCTATTAATACGGCTGTGGAGATCTTGGCCAATAAGACTGCCAACGAAGAGGTAACTCAGTTACGCGCAGCGAACACCCGCCTAACTGAGGAGCTTACTGAGTTGCGCAAGGAGATCGTCCATATGAGAGCCGACCTGGAGCGCTCTAGGGCTGTGAGGCGGGCTGCCGAGGGTGAAAGTAAAAAAGAGGACGTGGCTCGTTCAGTGATGGTGCAGGTGGGCACATTGCTGAACGCGCGGCTGGCTGCCCTAGAGGATAGACTCCTTCCGGCAAAGCCAGTCCGCCCTCCATTGGCGTCGGATAGGAAGCGCCAGGCGGCCGTCTCAGGGGTAGTGGCGGAACCTACTGTTGCAACCCTGATGGCACCCGCAAACCCGCCTCCGAAGCAAAAGCAGGCCAAGAAGATAAACAAGGCGCCGAAAAAAGCCCCACAACCGACGCCATCGGAGCCACGTCCTCTGCCTCCTGCTCCGGCTCAATTGACCGAGGGTTGGAGCGTAGTTGTGCGAAAGGGGAAGTCGAAAACGACGGCAGCCCGGGCTAAGCAGACAACGCAGAAAGCGAAACCTGCTAAACGCCTAAAGCTGCGTCCGCCACGATCGGCAGCGGTGACCGTCACGTTGCAACCGGCCGCCGCCCAAAAAGAGATGTCTTATCGCTACGTCCTTACCCAGATCGAGCAGACATTGAAATTGGAGGATCTGGGTATTGAGGACGTGCGACTTAGGGTTGCATCTACTGGTGCCAGGGTTTTGGAGTTACCTGGCACCAATAGCGGCGAGAAGGCGGACGCACTAGCCCAACTGCTGCGTGAAGTATTCGACGCGAATGAGGTGTTGGTGGCGAGACCGACGAAGTGTGCAGAGTTGAGGGTCAGTGGCCTAGACGACTCTGCAACTTCGGAGGAAGTGGCGCAAGCAGTGAGCCGAGTCGGAGGCTGCGATGTCGGATCTGTGAAGGTGGGAGAGATCCGGCAGGACCGCAATGGCTTAGGCTCAGCCTGGGTCCGCTGCCCTATTGCGGCGGCGAAAAAGGTTGGTGGGTCGCGGCTGCTTGTGGGCTTCGTGTCCGCGCGGGTGCAACTGCTGCAACAACGAGTCCGGCGTTGTTTCCGCTGCCACGACGTTGGCCATGTAGCAGCGAAGTGCAGCAGTGCACAGGACAGAAGCCAGCAGTGCTTCAGGTGCGGCCAAGCCGGGCACAAGCAACACCAGTGCTCGGCGGCACCTCACTGCCCGGTCTGCGAGGCGGCAGGACAGCCTGCAGACCACAAGGTGGGAAGCGCCGCATGCGCCAGGGCCGGCACCTCGAGAAAGAGGAGGGACGGCCGGAAGGGAGGAAGGGGGCCAGCGGTGCCCGAACCCAATGCCCCAGCCAGGCAAGAGGAGGTGCAACACATGGAGCCCAATAATGGCTCTCCATGTGTTGCAGGCGAACATAAACCACTGCGCCAGGGCCCAGGACTTATTGGTCCAAAGCCTGGCGCAGTGGTCTATTCAGGTGGCGGTTGTTGCGGAGCCCTACAGTGTCCCCGCACGTGATAACTGGGTCGCAGACAACACCGGGGTGGTGGCTATTATCACCCAGGTAGCTGCGGGCTCCCCGCCTTTCTCACGAGTCGAGAGGGGTGCGGGATGCGTTGCGGCACTTGTCGGCGATCTAGTTGTCGTCGGTGTCTACTTTTCCCCCAATCGAACTCTTGCGGAGTTTGAAGAGTTCCTAATCCGTTTGGGGGAAATGATAGACCGACATCGTCCGGCGGAGGTGCTGGTCGCGGGGGACCTCAACGCTAAGTCAAGCGTGTGGGGCTCCGCAACGACGACTGAGCGTGGTACGACGCTCTCGGAGTGGGTAGTTGCCTCTGACTTGTCTGTCCTCAATCGGGGGACGACCAACACCTGCGTGCGAAGGCTGGGCGGGTCCGTGGTGGACGTAACGTTCGCGAGCCCGGCCCTAGCGCGCCGTGTTCACGGTTGGCGAGTGTTGGATGATGTGGAGACTCTCTCGGACCACCTCTACATCCAATTCGAGATCTCCACTCATCCGACGGTGCCGTCAGCTGTAGGTCGCACCTCGCGAGAGGACGGACCGCGGTGGCAACTGAGGTGCCTCGACAAGGGACTTCTGGAGGAAGCTGCGATAGTGCAAGCCTGGCTGCCCCAGAGCTTGGCGTCTGCAGAAGACGCCGCAAACTGGGCGCAGAGGGCAATGACGCGTATCTGTGACGCGTCAATGCCCCGTTCCGGGCGCCGCCCTCAACGGCGGCAAGTGTACTGGTGGTCGGGTGAGATCGCTCAATTGCGCAACAACTGCATTGAGGCGAGACGCCTTTACACGCACTATCGCAGGCGGGCACGCCGGCAGCAGGAGGAGGAGGACCGGCTGTACTGCGCCTACGTCGAGGCGAAGAAAGCGCTGCAGGAGGAGATCGGTCGTGCGAAAGGCGAGGCGCACGACGAAGCTCTCGCGGGGATAGATCGGGACCCGTTCGGAATGCCGTACCGGATGGTGCGCGGCAAGCTCCGGACTTGGGCCCCGCCTTTGACGCAGACACTCCCGCCGGATACTCTCCGAGGGGTGCTGTCGTCTCTGTTCCCGCAGCGGGCCAACTTTACACCTCCATCAATGGCCCGCCCTGCGGCGCAAGAGGAGGAGGACGAGAGCGTCGTACCAGAGGTGCTGGAGGAAGAGCTGGAGGAAGCTGTGAGGCGATCTCGGGGCAAAACCACCGCCCCAGGGCTCGACGGCATTCCCGGGCGTGTAGTTGCTTTGGCCCATGCTATTTTAGGGCCAAGCATTCGAGGGCTATTTACTGCCTGTCTGGCTCAAGCCATAATTCCACAGTGGTGGAAGACAGGCAGACTAGTCCTCATCAAGAAGGAGGGGCGCCCGGCGGAGTCAGCTTCGGCTTATAGGCCGATAGTGCTGTTGAGCGAGATCGCCAAGCTCTTCGAGAGGGTGGTAGCGAGGAGGCTACACCAGCACCTCGAGAGGACAGGTCCAAACCTCTCGGACAGTCAGTATGGCTTCCGAAGTGGACGCTCCACGGTGGATGCCATACTGCAGGTGAAGTCCCACGCGCAGGACGCAGTGGCTCGGGGCGAAGGAGTCTTGGCGGTGTCTTTAGACATCGCCAACGCTTTCAACTCCATGCCCTGGCCCTGCATCAATGAGGCACTCATTTACTATCGGGTGCCTCCATACCTGCGCCGCATCATCGGGGCTTACCTCTCCGAGAGGTCTGTGACCTTCCCTGCAAGCTCCGGCTGGGGAGTTTGGGAGGTGTCGTGCGGTGTTCCACAGGGATCGGTGCTGGGTCCGATCCTCTGGAACATCGGTTACGACTGGGTGCTTCGGGGCAGCACCCTGCCGGGGGTAAAGGTCCTCTGCTACGCTGATGACACGTTGGTCTTAGCGCAGCAGAGGACCTATCGCGAGGCAGCAGTGCTCGCGACAGCTGGCGTGGCTCACGTCGTCGGGCGGATTCGGCGGCTGGGTCTGAAGGTTGCACTAGACAAGTCTGAGGCAATCTACTTCAACGCTCCGAGGAGGGCCGCTCCACCAGAGGCCCACATCGTCGTCGGAGGTGTGACGATTGAAGTGAAGAGGAGCTTGAAGTACCTCGGAATTGTCTTGGACAACAGGTGGAGTTTTCGGGACCATTTTATACGACTGGTCCCGAGGCTGTTGAAGACAGCGGGGGCCTTGGCGTGCCTTTTGCCCAACGTAAGTGGGCCGAGCGCCTCGAGCCGTCGGCTGTACACCGGAGTGGTCCGATCGATGGCGCTGTACGGTGCTCCCGTATGGGCGGATGCCCTGAACCGGCAAAACGTCGCCCTGCTGCGGCGGGCGCAGAGGGTGATGGCCATCAGGGTGGTACGGGGGTACAGGACCATCTCCGGAGAGGTGGCGTGTGTGCTGGCAGGAGTCCTGCCGTGGGACCTGGACGCGATTGCTCTGGCGTCGGTCTATTGCCGGCGTCGAGGTCTTGCGTCCGGGGCTTCGGCAAGGTCAGCACCACAGGAGGAGGCGCGGGATGCCGCAATGAAAGAGTGGGAGTCCCGGCTGACAACACCAACCGCCGGCCAGAGGACGATCGAGGCGGTTCGTCCAGTTTTCCGCCAGTGGTTAGCGAGGCGTCATGGCGTCCTAGCCTGCCGCACCACACAGGTTCTCTCAGGCCAGGGTTGCTTTGGGAGATATCTGTGTCGGGTCGCTGGGAGGGAGCCCGACACCCGCTGCCACCACTGCGACTGCCTCGAAGAGACGGCCCAGCACACGCTGGAGGTGTGCCCAGCCTGGGCGTCTCAACGTCGCGCATTGCGCGGCGTCATAGGGGACGACCTTTCCCTGCCGGCCGTAGTCAAGGCCATGGCCGGCAGCGAGACGTCGTGTCGTCGACGTCGCCGCAAAAGACCGGGTCGCCGGAGGGCGGCACACGATCGCCGCCTTCCGCCCTAATCGGCCAGAGGGCGGTCAGCTTGGGGAAGCTGATCGCCTACCAACCTGGCCCGAGTAATCGCGCGCAGGTTGCTCCCGCGCGCTACTCAGAGCAGGCCGTCGAGGGTGGCCCACCACCCCCGACTCCGAGACGTGCCTAGTAGGCTCCCGTCGCCGAGGCTATGGACGAATCCATGGCACCCATAGCCCCGGCCTGTGACGGTCGAGGAGGAGCACCGTGAGGTTTTAGTGGGTAGTGTGGACGGCCTATATCTGCCGGTCCATTAGTCCCACATAACCCACCCGAGTCCCCACTCGGGCGGAGTACCCGTAAAAGGGTTTCCTCACGATAAAAAAAAAAAAAAAAAAAAAAAAAAAAAAAAAAAAAAAAAAAAAAAAAAAGGTTAGGTTAGGTTAGGTTAGGTTAGGTTCCCAAGGGAGTTGCTGGTCCTCCTACTGGGCGCGTCCCCAGGTGGCGGATAGGGGAAACCACTCGCTCTTGCGGGCGAGTGGACCGGGAGTTTTTCCCGGCGCGGACCAAAACCAGCGAGGCATGGGCGTGCCTTTAGTCCATCGTTATGGACACGGCCTAGGGGAGCACACCCCGACAGAAAAGCCAAAGCTGCGGATCAGCAACAAAACAACATGTCGGTAATCGGGAATTTAATACTACCGCAGGAGGGTACCAGCGAGTCTGGAGAGTCCCTCCGTGCTTCGGCACGCAAGCCCCACGAATCTGCGGGGGGCGAAGACTACCGGTGTGTTGCGGGGGAAGGGCCCGAGAAGGGCGGAGTAGAGGGAGGGCCTGGAAGGGGCGGAGAGTTGGTTGTGCCCGAGGTGGGCGTAGTAGAGAATGTGCCTGTAGTAGGCGGAGAGTTAGTTGTGCCTGAAGTAGGCGGTGTACTTGGAGGAGGATTGCCTCAGATAAATCTAGGGGCGTTAAAAGAGGCGACAGTAGTGCTAGAGAGATGTGATTCTGTTGTGGGGGCTTCGACCTTGCGCAGTGGTTTGCGGTCGAGGCGAGAGTCTCCCTCGTCAGGCGCAAAGTTCTGGGGTGTGGACTCAGACACGGAGAGTTTTGCGTCAGTCGGGTCACAAAGATCAATGGCAAGGGCGCCGTATTTAAAAGATAGGAGAAAACGGCCCCGCAATCCTAGTGACCAGTCAAGTTCTTCTGGAGATGGAGAGCTTGATAGACCAGCGTCGAAAGTTGCCGCCAGCAAGAAAGGCAAACGACGGTCAACAACATCTGGCCAACGGGTAGGTCTGGCAGAGACGAAGGGGAGCGCCCGAATACAGGAGGTACAGTTGAGGGCGACAGAAGAGCTGTCTGAAGAAGTAGTGGGCGTTCGCAGCAGGGCTAACTCCAGCCTCTCGAATATGTCCCTGCTTTCGGAAGTCGAACCAGAGGAGACGAGTCTGGCGTCTGACCTTAAAGGTCAGGTTGCTGACAGCCTGGCCATAATCCAGAAAGTCGCTACCAGGTCTGGTAACCTGAAGGGTACATTTACCAAGGCCCTGAAGGAAGCGACCAGAGCAATCGCGATCGCAGTGGATGTTCTAGTCCAGCGCACGGCGACCGAGGAAGTAGCGCAACTGCGCAATCACAATGCTCGTCTTCAAAACGAGCTAAGTGAGATGCGTAAGGAAATGAGTGCATTGCGAAAGGAGATAAACTGTGATCGGCAACTGCAAGAAAGTCCGGCCCAAAGACGCGGATCGGGAAAGTCACAATCTGTTGACTCAGATGAGGTAATGCGAAAGGTCATGATACAGGTCGGCACCATTGTTAGCACCCGTCTTGAGGCAATCGAGGAGAGACTCTTGCCGGCAAAGAGATTGCGTCCGCCACTAGCGTCCGACAGGCTGCTTGTCGAGGCTGCATCAGCACTGGAGTCGAGTCAGAAGGGGGTGACCACGCTTATGGCCCCTGCCAACCCTGCCTCCACGAAAGGAAAGAAGCCCAAGCAAGACAAGGGCAAGAATAAGGGTAGTAAGCGGCCAGCTCCGCTAGCAGTAGATATCTCTTCGCCGAAGCCTCTGCCACCGGCTCCGACTAACACGTCTGAGGGATGGAGCATCGTTGCGAAGAAGAAAACCATAAAGAAGGCGGTTACCCAACAGCAACAGCAGAGGACGGGACCAAAAACAAAGAAAGTTCCGAAACTTCGACTACCTCGGTCGGCTGCGATAGTGCTGAAGCTGCAGCCTGCAGCTACGGAGAATAACGTCACGTACGCTCAAGTGCTTACCCAGCTCAAAGAGAAAGTAAGTCTTGGGGACTTGGGCATAAACGACGTTCGGTTTCGAGTAGCTGCAACCGGCAGTAGAGTGCTGGAGCTCCCGGGTACCAGTAGCGGCGAAAAGGCGGACGCTCTGGCGCAGCAATTGCGTGGAGTCTTGGACGCTACACTAGTCCGTGTGACGAGGCCAGCTATGTGTGCGGAGATGCGTATAAGTGGCCTCGACGACTCAGTGACGTCAGAAGAGGTGGCGGCGGCTGTGAGCCGAGCAGGTGGCTGCGAGGCTGAAGCCGTTAAAGTAGGCGAAGTCCGTAAGGACTGGAATGGTATGGGTACCGCGTGGGTCCGCTGCCCTGTCCTGGCAGCGAAGAAAGTCAGCCGTGGAAGGCTTTTGGTGGGCTTTGTGTCTGCGCGTGTCCAACTGCTGCAACCTCGAGTGCGGCGATGCTTCCGCTGTCATGAAGTGAGGCACATGGCAGCGAATTGTAGTTGCGAGGTGGACAGAAGCAGTCTCTGTTTTAGATGCGGACTACCTGGGCATAAGAAAGACCGATGCTCCGCTGAGCCGCACTGCTTGGTGTGTGCGGCGGCGCAGAGGCCGGCGACGCATATGATAGGAAGTGCAGCGTGTGCAAAACTGTCAGCCCAATCAAAGGGGAAGGCAAGAAGAGGTGGTAGAGTTGTAGCTAGACCGTCAGGACAAGCTCCATCTGAAGCCCCTGTGCAGGGTGAGGAGCTGCAGCACATGGAGCAACAATAATGGCGCTTCAGTTGCTGCAGGCGAACATCAACCACTGTGCCAGAGCCCAAGACTTATTGGTCCAAAGCCTGGCGCAGCGGTCTATTCAGGTGGCGGTTGTTGCGGAGCCATACAGCGTGCCTGGGCGGGATAACTGGGTCGCGGACAACACCGGGGTGGTGACTATTATCACCCAGGTAGCTGCGGGCTCCCCGCCTTTCTCACGAGTCGAGAGGGGTGCGGGATGCGTCGCGGCACTTGTCGGCGACCTAGTTGTCGTTGGTGTTTACTTTTCCCCCAATCGAATCCTCGCAGAGTTCGAAGAGTTTCTCATTCGATTGGGGGAAATGGTAGAACGGCATCGCCCGGCGGAGGTGTTAGTTGCCGGCGATCTCAACGCCAAATCCAGCGTGTGGGGCTCCGCAACGACGGATGTGCGGGGTGTGACACTGTCGGAGTGGGTTATTGCCACCGGTTTGTCTGTCCTCAATCGAGGGACAACGAACACGTGTGTGCGAAGGCTGGGCGGGTCCGTCGTGGACGTAACGTTTGCGAGCCCGGCCCTAGCGCGTCGTGTTCGGGGTTGGCGAGTGCTGGATGATGTGGAGACTCTCTCGGACCACCTCTACATTCAATACGAGATCTCCACACATCCGGCGGCGCCGCCAGCCCCCAGTCCAACCTCGCGAGAGTACGGACCGCGGTGGCAATTGGATCGTCTCGACAAGCAACTGCTGGAGGAGGCAGCGATAGTGGAATCCTGGCTGCCCCAGAGCTTTGCGTCTGCAGAAGACGCCGCCACCTGGGTGCAGGGGGCGATGACGCGTATCTGTGACGCGTCAATGCCCCGTTCCGGGCGTCGCCCTCAGCGGCGACAAGTGTACTGGTGGTCGTGGGAGATCGCCCAACTGCGTAACACCTGCGTTGGTGCGAGATGCCAGTACAGCCACTATCGGAGACGGGTACAGAAGGTGCAGGAGGAGGAAGACCGACTGTACCAGGTCTATGTCGAGGCGAGGACGCGGCTGCAGGAGGAAATCAGTCGTGCGAAGGGCGAGTCGCACGATCGAATGATTGCGGGGATAGACCAAGACCCGTACGGGACGCCTTACCGGATGGTGATCGGTAAGTTACGGGCTTGGGCACCACCATTGACGCAGACGCTCCGACCGGATATTCTCCGAGGGGTGCTGTCGTCGCTATTCCCGCAGCGGGCCAACTTTTCACCACCTCCTATGGCCCGCCCTGCAGCGCGAGAGGAGGAGGACAGTGTCGCACCACTCGGCACAAGAGCACCGCCCCTGGCCTGGATGGCATCCCCGGCCGGGCGCTAACTCTGGCCCTGAACACCATGGGGCCCAGAGTGCGAGGGCTATTCACTGCCTGTCTGGCTCAAGCCATAATTCCACAGCGGTGGAAGACAGGCAGGTTAGTCCTCATTAAGAAGGAGGGGCGTCCGGCGGATTCAGCCTCCGCCTATAGGCCTATCGTGCTCTTGAGCGAGATCGCCAAGCTCTTCGAGCGAGTTGTAGCGAGGAGGCTACAACGCCACTTGGAGGGGACAGGTCCGGACCTCTCGGACCTGCAGTATGGCTTCCGCAGTGGGCGTTCGACGGTGGATGCCATACTCGAGGTGAAGTCCCATGCGCAGGATGCGGTTGCCCGGGGTGACGGGGTTTTGGCGGTGTCTTTAGACATCGCCAACGCTTTTAACTCCCTGCCCTGGCCCTGCATTAAGGAGGCACTTTTATATCATCGTGTGCCTCTATACCTGTGCCGCGTCATCGGGGCTTACCTGTCCGGGAGGTCCGTGATCTTTCCAGCTCCTGGTGGATGGGAGGAGTACGTGGTGTCGTCCGGTGTTCCACAAGGATCGGTACTGGGACCCATCCTCTGGAACATCGGATATGACTGGGTGCTGCGAGGCAGCAACTTGGGGGGGATAAATGTCCTCTGTTACGCCGATGACACGCTGGTCTTGGCGCAGCAGAGGACCTACCGGGAGGCGGCGGTCCTCGCGACGGCTGGGGTGGCCGATGTTGTCAGCCGCATTAGGCGGCTTGGTTTGGAAGTTGCCTTGAACAAGTCCGAGGCATTATACTTTCATGCTCCTCGAAAGGGCCCACCACCAGATGCCCATATCGTCGTCGGTGGCGTCACAATTGACGTCAAAAGGAGCATAAAGTACCTCGGACTTGTTCTGGACGGTCGGTGGAGTTTCGGGGGACACTTTTCATCTTTGGCCCCGAAACTGTTGAAGACAGCGGCGGCCTTGGCGCCTCTTGCCCAATGGGGATGGGCCGAGCGCCTCGAGCCGTCGGCTGTACACTGGAGTGGTCAGGTCGATGGCCCTCTGCGGTGAACCCGTATGGGCGGACGCCCTGAGCCGGCACAACGTCACTCTGCTGCGACGGGCACAGAGGGTGATGGCCATCCGGGCGATACGGGGGTATCGGACCATCTCCGGTGAGGTGTCGTGCGTGCTGGCCGGAGTCATGCCGTGGGACCTGGACGCGACTGCTCTGGCGTCGGTCTATTGCCGGCGTCGGGGCCTCGTGTCCGGGGCCGCGGCAAGGTCAGCACCACAAGAGGAGGCGCGGGATGCCGCATTGGAGGTGTGGGAGTCCCGGCTGGCAACACCAACCGCCGGCCGGAGGACGATCGAGGCTGTTCGTCCAGTCTTCCGCCAGTGGTTAGCGAGGCGTCACGGCGTCCTAACCTTCCGCACCACGCAGGTGCTCACGGGGCATGGTTGCTTCGGGGGTTACCTGTGTCGGATCGTTGGGAGGGAGCCCGATGCCCGCTGCCACCACTGCGACGACAGCCTCGACGAGACGGCCCAGCACACGCTGGAGGTGTGCCCAGCTTGGGCGTCTCAACGTCGCGCTCTGCGCGACGTCATTGGGGACGACCTCTCCCTGCCGGCCGTGGTCAAGGCCATGGCCGGTAGCGAGACGTCGTGGGACGCGGTCTCTTCTTTCTGCGAGGCAGTGGTGCTCGAGAAGGAGGCGGCGGAACGTGCGAGGGAGGCATCAGCCGAACTCGCTATCCGCCGCAAAAGACCGGGTCGCCGGAGGGCGGCACACGACCGCCGCCTTCCGCCCTAATGAGCCAGAGGGCGGTCAGCTTGGGGAAGCTGATCGCCTACTAACCTGGCCCGAGTAGGCGCGCGCAGGTTGCTCCCGCGCGCTACTCCGAGAAGGCCATCGAGGGTGACCACACCACCCTTGACTCCGCGAAGTGCCGACAGGCTCCCGCCGCCGCGCTTCACGGAAGACTCTAGTTCCCGTGTCGTGCGGCCAAAAAGGCGGTTGATTAGGTTAGGTTAGGTTAGGTTAGGCTCCCGTCGCCGAGGCTATGGACGAATCCATGGCACCCATAGCCCCGGCCTGTGACGGTCGAGGAGGAGCACCGTGAGGTTTTAGTGGGTAGTGTGGACGGCCTATATCTGCCGGTCCATTAGTCCCACAT
Organism: Eueides isabella; assembly: GCA_019049475.1. Lineage (NCBI taxonomy): Eukaryota > Metazoa > Arthropoda > Insecta > Lepidoptera > Nymphalidae > Eueides > Eueides isabella. Next base: position 1,121,844 of record CM032410.1, on the reverse strand, counting down.
AACCCACTCGAGTCCCCACTCGGGTGGCGTACCCGTAAAAGGGTTTCCTCACGATAAAAAAAAAAAAAAAAAAGGTTAGGTTAGGTTAGGTTAGGTTAGGTTAGGTTAGGTTAGGTTAGGTTAGGTTAGGTTAGGTTAGGTTAGGTTAGGTTAGGTTAGGTTAGGTTAGGTTAGGTTAGGTTCCCAAGGGAGTTGCTGGTCCTCCTACTGGGCGCGTCCCCAGGTGGCGGATAGGGGAAACCCCTCGCTCTTGCGGGCGAGTGGACCGGGAGTTATTCCCGGCGCGGACCAAAACCAGCGAGGCATGGGCGTGCCTTTAGTCCATCGTTATGGACACGGCCTAGGGGAGCACACCCCGACAGAAAAGCCTAAGCTGTGGATCAGCACAACAACAACATGTCGGCAAGCCTTAATTTATTCATACCGCAGGAGGGTACCAGCCAGTCTGGAGAGTCCCTCCGTGCTACGGCACGCAAGCCCCACGAATCTGCGGGGGGCAAAGACTGTCGATATGTTGCGGGGAAAGGGCCTGAGATGGGCGGAGTTTGTGTAGAGCCCGAGAAGGGCGGAGTTTGTGTAGAGCCTGAGAAGGGCGTTGTCGTCGACGTTGTGCCTTCGGGCGGAGTTTTTGGTGTCGAGCCCGAGATGGGTGGAGTTGTATTGCCCGTGGTGGGCGATAATGTGGCAGCAATGCCGCAATCAGGTGGAGAGGTGTTGAAAACACCAAAAGTGGTCCTGACAAGGCTGTCGTCGGAGTATCTGTCAGGTAAAACTAGGAGTCGTTCCCTTTCTGCGTCTTCCCGTGGTAGATTCTGGGATGCGTCTGAAGGAGGTGAATCAGGGGCGGAAAGTATGGTGTCCGTAGAGTCACGGTCGGAGAAATCTAGGGCACTATACAGGAAGGACCGGAAGAGACCCCGTAAGTCACCTGGGAATTCTGGCTCGTCTGACGAAGATCGTGGTGCGGTACGGAAGCCCAAGGCGAAGATTGCCCTAAGTAAACGGCACCAAATTCGGCCAACTGACCAATTTGTGGACTTAGCAGTGGTACAGGTCCCAAATCTAGTAAAACGCGAGGAGGAAAGAGCACGGGCAGAAAAAGAGATTGCTGATATTGCTCTGGCTGTGAGATCCAGGACCAGCTCAGGCTTGTCAGAAGTTTCCGCTGAGATGCTGGGAGGACCATCGCCTGCGCCATTGGTGTCCGATTTACGCAGTCAAGTCTCTGACAGCTTGGCTATAATAAACAGGGTTGCTAGCAAATCGGGGAACCTTAAGGGCACTTTTACAAAAGCCCTTAAGGAGGCGGCTGGCGCCATAAATACCGCGATGGATACGATGGCCCAAAGAACGGCATCTGAGGAGGTAAGGCATCTGCGCGAGGCTAACGCTCGATTGCAAGGAGAGTTGACTGAGCTCCGAAGAGAAATGGGTCTTCTACGAGCGGAGCTAGAGCGATCGAGAATGGCAGCGCAGCCGAAAGAGGTGGGAGTTGGTGTCAACGTGGATGACCTTGTGCGCACTGTAATGGTGCAAGTAGGCACGATGGTAAATACCAGATTGGAGGCTATAAAAGATCGGCTTCCACCAGAGAAGAGGCTGCGTCCACCGCTGGCGGGCGGATAGACACCAAGAGGTTACTCAGAAACGGGCTGAAGCTGAGCCTACTGTAGCCACTTTAATGGCGTCTGCGAATCCTGGACTGAAAGTGAAGGCTGGTAAGAAGACCAAAAGACGGTGGTTCCAACGTCAGCCGGTACTGTATCGGAGACTCGTCCGCTACCACCAGCCCCGGCTAAATTGACCGAGGGTTGGAATGTGGTTGTCCGCAAGGGCAGTAAGAAGAAGGCGGCCGCGATGGAAAGAAAGACCGTGCCGAAGGCGACTCCTAAGTCGCCGAGAGAGCCGAAATTACGGATTCCGCGATCTGCAGTAGTGGCGATAAAGGTGCAACCAGCCGCCGCCGAGAAGGTCACTTACTGTGACATCCTTACCCGGGTCAGAGAGCATGTCAAACTCGAAGACCTAGGTATCGATGACCTTCGGTTCCGCGTAGCACAGACTGGTGCAAGAATGTTGGAATTGCCTGGTGCCGATAGTGGCGAAAAAGCGAACGCGCTGGCCGAAATGCTACGTGGAGTGTTAAACCCACTAGAAGTTCAAGTGTCAAGGCCAATGAAGTACGCAGAGATGAGGATATGTGGCCTTGACGACTCCGCTACTTCTGACGACGTTGCGGCCGCGATAAGCCGAGTCGGTGGCTGTGCGGTTGGAGACGTCAAGGTGGGCGAAGTTCGGCAAGATAGGTCTGGCCTGGGATCAGCGTGGATCCGTTGTCCTGTAAGCGCCGCGAAGAAAGTAAGCGGAGTGCGGCTTCTAGTGGGATTTGTTTCCGCAAGGGTGCAACTGCTGCAGCAGCGTATCCGGCGTTGTTTCCGCTGCCACGACGTTGGCCATGTTGCAGCAGTTTGCCGCAATAGCATTGACCGGAGCAAACAGTGTTTCCGTTGCGGCCAAGTCGGCCATCAGCAGCGTAGTTGCTCGGCGGAACCGCATTGCCCTGTGTGTGAAGCGGTACAGAAGCCCGCTAATCACAAGGCGGGAAGTGCTGCTTGCGTAAAAGCTGCAAACGCTAAAAGAGGTCAGAGGAAACGAGCGAGGCCCATAATATCGGCCGAATCGAATGCCCCAGCCAGGCAAGAGGAGGTGCAACACATGGACACCAAATAATGGCTCTCCGTGTGTTGCAGGCGAATATTAATCACTGCGCCCGGGCCCAAGACTTATTGGTCCAAAGCCTGGCGCAGTGGTCTATTCAGGTGGCGGTTGTTGCGGAGCCCTACAGTGTCCCCGCACATGATAACTGGGTCGCAGACAACACCGGGGTGGTGGCTTTTATCACCCAGGTAGCTGCGGGCTCCTCGCCTTTCTCACGAGTAGAGAGGGGTGCGGGATGCGTCGCGGCACTTGTCGGCGATCTAGTTGTCGTCGGTGTCTACTTTTCCCCCAATCGAACTCTTGCGGAGTTTGAAGAGTTCCTAATCCGCTTGGGGGAAATGATAGACCGACATCGTCCGGCGGAGGTGCTGGTCGCGGGGGACCTGAACGCGAAGTCAAGCGTGTGGGGCTCCGCAACGACGACTGAGCGTGGTACGACGCTCTCGGAGTGGGTAGTTGCCTCTGGTTTGTCTGTCCTCAATCGGGGGACGACCAACACCTGCGTGCGACGGCTGGGCGGGTCCGTGGTGGACGTAACGTTCGCGAGCCCGGCCCTAGCGCGCCGTGTTCACGGCTGGCGAGTGTTGGATGATGTGGAGACTCTCTCGGACCACCTCTACATCCAATTCGAGATCTCCACTCATCCGACGGTGCCGTCAGCTGTAGGTCGCACCTCGCGAGAGGACGGGCCACGGTGGCAACTGAGGTGCCTCGACAAGGGACTTCTGGAGGAAGCTGCGATAGTGCAAGCCTGGCTGCCCCAGAGCTTGGCGTCTGCAGAAGATGCCGCAAACTGGGCGCAGAGGGCAATGACGCGTATCTGCGACGCGTCAATGCCCCGCTCCGGGCGCCGCCCTCAACGGCGGCAAGTGTACTGGTGGTCGGG
>CM032410.1:1096021-1118140 GCA_019049475.1 Eueides isabella | reverse complement strand
GGGACCTTTTTTTTTTTTTTTTTTTTTTTTTTTTTTTTTTTTTTTTTTTTTTTTTTTTTTTTTTTATCGTGAGGAAACCCTTTTACGGGTACGCCACCCGAGTGGGGACTCGAGTGGGTTATGTGGGACTAATGGACCGGCAGATATAGGCCGTCCACACTACCCACTAAAACCTCACGGTGCTCCTCCTCGACCGTCACAGGCCGGGGCTATGGGTGCCATGGATTAGTCCATAGCCTCGGCGACGGGAGCCTGCTAGGCACGTCTCGGAGTCGGGGGTGGTGGGCCACCCTCGACGGCCTGCTCTGAGTAGCGCGCGGGAGCAACCTGCGCGCGCCTACTCGGGCCAGGTTGGTAGGCGATCAGCTTCCCCAAGCTGACCGTCCTCTGGCCGATTAGGGCGGAAGGCGGCGATCGTGTGCCGCCCTCCGGCGACCCGGTCTTTTGCGGCGGACGGCGAGCTCGGAAAAAGCCTCCCTCGCCCGCTCCGCCGCCTCCTTCTCGAGCACCACTGCCTCGCAGAAGGAAGAGACCGCGTCCCACGACGTCTCGCTGCCGGCCATGGCCTTGACTACGGCTGGCAGGGAAAGGTCGTCCCCTATGACGCCGCGCAATGCGCGACGTTGAGACGCCCAGGCTGGGCACACCTCCAGCGTGTGCTGGGCCGTCTCTTCGAGGCAGTCGCAGTGGTGGCAGCGGGTGTCGGGCTCCCTCCCAGCGACCCGACACAGATATCTCCCAAAGCAACCGTGCCCTGAGAGTACCTGTGTGGTGCGGAAGGTTAGGACGCCATGACGCCTCGCTAACCACTGGCGGAAAACTGGACGAACTGCCTCGATCGTCCTCCGGCCGGCGGTTGGTGTTGCCAGCCGGGACTCCCACTCTTCCATTGCGGCATCCCGCGCCTCCTCCTGTGGTGCTGACCTTGCTGCGGCCCCGGACACGAGGCCCCGACGCCGGCAATAGACCGACGCCAGAGCAGTCGCGTCCAGGTCCCACGGCAGGACTCCTGCCAGCACACACGCCACCTCACCGGAGATGGTCCTGTACCCCCGTATCACCCTGATGGCCATCACCCTCTGCGCCCGTCGCAGCAGGGCGACGTTTTGCCGGTTCAGGGCGTCCGCCCATACGGGAGCACCGTACAGCGCCATCGATCGGACCACTCCGGTGTACAGCCGACGGCTCGAGGCGCGCGGCCCACTTACGTTGGGCAAAAGGCGCGCCAAGGCCCCCGCTGTCTTCAACAGCCTCGGGACCAGTCGTATAAAATGGTCCCGAAAGCTCCACCTGTTGTCCAAGACAAGTCCGAGGTATTTCAAGCTCCTCTTCACCTCGATCGTCACACCGCCGACGACGATGTGGGCCTCTGGTGGAGCGGCCCTCCTCGGAGCGTTGAAATAGATTGCCTCAGACTTGTCTAGTGCAACCTCCAGACCCAGCCGCCGAATCCGCCCGACGACGTGAGCCACGCCAGCTGTCGCGAGCACTGCTGCCTCGCGATAGGTTCTCTGCTGCGCTAAGACCAGCGTGTCATCAGCGTAGCAGAGGACCTTTACCCCCGGCAGGGTGCTACCCCGAAGCACCCAGTCGTAACCGATGTTCCAGAGGATCGGACCCAGCACCGATCCCTGTGGAACACCGCACGACACCTCCCAAACTCCCCAGCCGGAGCTTCCAGGAAAGGTCACAGACCTCTCGGAGAGGTAAGCCCCGATGATGCGGCGCAGGTACGGAGGCACCCGATGGTAGATGAGTGCCTCATTGATGCAGTGCCAGGGCATGGAGTTAAAAGCGTTGGCGATGTCTAAAGACACCGAGCCACTGCGTCCTGCGCGTGGGACTTCACCTGCAGTATGGCATCCACCGTGGAGCGTCCACTTCGGAAGCCATACTGGCTGTCCGAGAGGTTTGGACCTGTCCTCTCGAGGTGCTGCTGTAGCCTCCTCGCTACCACCCTCTCGAAGAGCTTGGCGATCTCGCTCAACAGCACTATCGGCCTATAAGCCGAGGCTGACTCCGCCGGGCGCCCCTCCTTCTTGATGAGGACTAGTCTGCCTGTCTTCCACCACTGTGGAATTATGGCTTGAGCCAGACAGGCAGTAAATAGCCCTCGAATGCTTGGCCCCAAGATAGAATGGGCCAAAGCAACTACGCGCCCGGGAATGCCGTCGAGCCCTGGGGCGGTGGTTTTGCCCCGAGATCGCCTCACAGCTTCCTCCAGCTCTTCCTCCAGCACCTCTGGTACGACGCTCTCGTCCTCCTCCTCTTGCGCTGCGGGGCGGGCCATTGATGGAGGTGTAAAATTGGCCCGCTGCGGGAACAGAGACGACAGCACCCCTCGGAGAGTATCCGGCGGGAGTGTCTGCGTCAAAGGCGGGGCCCAAGTCCGGAGCTTGCCACGCACCAACCGGTACGGCGTTCCGAACGGGTCCCGGTCTATCCCCGCGAGAGCTTCGTCGTGCGCCTCGCCTTTCGCACGACCTATCTCCTCCTGCAGCGCTTTCTTCGCCTCGACATAGGCGCAGTACAGCCGGTCCTCCTCCTCCTGCTGCCGGCGTGCCCGCCTGCGATAGTGCGTGAAAAGGCGTGTCGCCTCAATGCAGATGTTGCGCAATTGAGCGATCTCACCCGACCACCAGTACACTTGCCGCCGTTGAGGGCGGCGCCCGGAACGGGGCATTGACGCGTCGCAGATACGCGTCATCGCCCTCTGCGCCCAGTTTGCGGCGTCTTCTGCAGACGCCAAGCTCTGGGGCAGCCAGGCTTGCACTATCGCAGCTTCCTCCAGAAGTCCCTTGTCGAGGCACCTCAGTTGCCACCGCGGTCCGTCCTCTCGCGAGGTGCGACCTACAGCTGACGGCACCGTCGGATGAGTGGAGATCTCAAATTGGATGTAGAGATGGTCCGAGAGAGTCTCCACATCATCCAACACTCGCCAACCGTGAACACGGCGCGCTAGGGCCGGGCTCGCGAACGTTACGTCCACCGCGGACCCGCCTAACCTTCGCACGCAGGTGTTGGTCGTCCCCCGATTGAGTACAGACAAACCAGAGGCACTACCCACTCCGAGAGCGTCGTACCACGCTCAGTCGTCGTTGCAGAGCCCCACACGCTCGACTTAGCGTTGAGGTCCCCCGCGACCAGCACCTCCGCGGACGATGTCGGTCTATCATTTCCCCCAAGCGGATTAGGAACTCTTCAAACTCCGCTAGAGTTCGATTGGGGGAAAAGTAGACTCCGACGACAACTAGATCGCCGACAAGTGCCGCGACGCATCCCGCACCCTTCTCGACACGTGAGAAAGGTGGGGAGCCCGCAGCTACCTGGGTGATAATAGTCACCACCCCGGTGTTGTCTGCGACCCAGTTATCACGTGCGGGGACACTGTAGGGCTCCGCAACAACCGCCACCTGAATAGACCACTGCGCCAGGCTTTGGACCAATAAGTCCTGGGCCCTGGCGCAGTGGTTTATGTTCGCCTGCAACACACGGAGAGCCATTATTTGGTGTCCATGTGTTGCACCTCCATTCCCCTGGCTGGGGCTTTGGGTTCAGGCACCGCTGGCCCACTCCCTCCCTTCCTGCCGTCCTTCCTCTTCCTCGATATGCCGGCCCTGGCGCATGCAGCGCTTCCCACCTTATGGTCTGCGGGCTGTCCTGCCGCCTCGCAGACCGGGCAGTGAGGTGCCGCCGAGCACTGGCGTTGTTTGTGCCCGGCCTGGCCGCACCTGAAGCACTGCTGGCTCCTATCTTGCGCACTGCTGCACTTCGCTGCCACGTGCCCAACGTCGTGGCAACGGAAACAGCGCCGGACTCGCTGTTGCAGCAATTGCACCCGCGCTGAGACAAAGCCCACAAGGAGCCGCGCCGCGCTTACCTTCTTAGCTGCCATAATGGGACAGCGGACCCATGCTGCGCCTAAGCCATTGCGATCTTGCCGGATCTCTCCCACCTTCACAGATCCGACATCGCAGCCGCCGACCCGGCTTATGGCCTGCGCTACCTCCTCTGAAGTTGCAGAGTCGTCCAAACCACTGACCCGCAACTCAGCGCATTTCGTCGGTCTCGCGACCAGGACGTCATTGGCATCAAGCACCCCGCGTATACTTTGAGCCAGGGCATCCGCTTTTTCCCCATTATTGGCGCCAGGTAACTCCAGAACCCTGGCACCAGTGGAGGCGACTCTGAGACGTAAGTCTGTAATGCCCAGATCTTCTAATTTTACTGTCTGCTTGATCTGGGCAAGCACATCGCGGTACGTCATCTCCTTACTGACGGCGGCTGGCTGCAGTGTTACAGTTACTGCCGCCGAACGTGGAGGGCGCATCTTAGGCTGCTTAGGCTTCACCTTTTGTGGTGTTGGTTTCGCTGGGACTGTAGCTGCCTTCTTCTTCCCTTTTCGTACTACAACGTTCCAGCCCTCGGTCACATCGCGCGGGGCAGGTGGCAGAGGACGCGGCTCGGGAGCTGGCGCCGCTAGGGTCTTGGTGCTCTTTTTTCCCTTGCCCTTGCCTTTCTCAGACTTTTGCCCTTTCTTGGTGGCTGAGTTGGCAGGGGCCATAAGTGTAGTCACTCTGGCTTCTGTCACCTTTGCCGCCGATGGCTTGGCGGCATCTACATGGTGTCGGCTAGATGCCAGAGGAGGACGCAGGACCTTTGCTGGCAGAAGCCTGTCTTCAATAGACTCCAGGCGCGCGCTCACCATGGTGCCGACGTGGACCATTATGTTCCTCGCAAACTCATCCTGTCCCTCTAACTGGTAACTTCGGGAGGCGGCAAGTGGATTTTTATGAGAGTGAGCCGGCATCTCCTCCGTGCGACTGCGATCAAGGTCAGCCCGTAAAAGACTGACTTGTTTTCTGCATTTCCTGCATATCCTGCTGTAGTTTACTGTTGTGCGCACGCAGGTTAGCCACCTCTTCTGTGACTGTGCGCTGTGCCAACGTATCAACAGCTAAGGCTATAGATTTAGCCGCCTCCTTGAGTGCTTTCGTGAAGGTCCCCTTTAAGTTGCCGGACTTGCTAGCGACCTTCTGAATTACCGCCAGACTATCAGCAACTTGAACCTTCAGATCCGATGTTAATTTAGTATCTTCCAGGTCTAGCTCCGACAGCAATGACATACTTGAAAGAGTCGAGTTTGCTCTGCTTCGAACGGCTAGGGTGCTCTCAGTCACCTCTTCCTCTACCCTGAGCCGACATGTCTCCTTTTGCGCCTTATCCTTAGCTGCTAGTTCTGCGCATTGACCAGTTAATTTAGGTCTCCCTCTTCCCTTCTTGCCTGCAACAATTTTCGGCACGGGTCTGTCCAGCTCCCCTTCACCGGAAGAACCTGACTGGTTACTCCTTTTCCGGGGCCGCTTCCTTCTTTCCTTCAAGTACGATGCCCTTACAGGTCTTTGTGACGAGACCGACATCAGGCTCTCCGTATCTGAGCTTTTCGACTTAGAAGCCCCCCAGAACCTTCCGCCAGACGAGACAGAGTCACGTCTCGATCTCACACTGCTGGACGCAATCGAAATGCCCTCACTCCAGTCCAACCTTTCCACCACAACTCTTGGCTCTTTCATCACGCATCCGCTGTGATGAGGCACACCTTCTCCAAATACAGGGCCCCCCTCAACCACCCCTTCTACCTCGCCCTCTACAGACGACGACTTCACCAACGCTGCACCTTCAACTCCACCCATTCCGGGCACAACTGCCTCTCCGCCTTTCTCAGGCCCATCCTCAACTCCGCCCATCTCAGGCCTCTCTCCCGCAACACATCGGACAACATAGCCCCCCGCAGATTCGTGGGGCTTGCGTGCCGTAGCACGGAGGGATTCTCCAGACTGGCTGGTACCCTCCTGCGGTAAATTAAAATTTTGATGTACCGACATGTTGTTGTTTTGCTGATCCACAGCTTCGGCTTTTCTGTCGGGGTGTCCCCTAGGCCGTGTCCATAACAATGGACTAAAGGCACGCCCATGCCTCGCTGGTTTTGGTCCGCGCCGGGAATAACTCCCGGTCCACTCGCCTGCAAGAGCGAGTGGTTTCCCCTATCCGCCACCTGGGGACGCGCCCAGTAGGAGGACCAGCAACTCCCTTGGGAACTCCCTTGGGAACCTTTTTTTTTTTTTTTTTTTTTTTTTTTTTTTTTTTTTTTTTTTTTTTTAACGTGAGGAAATCCGATTACGGATACCCGGCCGAGTGGGGACTCGAGCGGGTTATGTGGGACTCGCGGACTGGCAGATATAGGCCGTCCGAATACCCACTAAAACCTCACGATGCTCCTCCTCGACCGCCAGTGGCCGCACGACACGGGAACTAGAGTCTTCCGTGAAGCGCGGCGGCGGGAGCGTTCTAGGCACGTCGCGGAGTCAAGGGTGGTGTGTGGTCACCCTCGACGGCCTTCTCAGAGTAGCGCGCGGGAGCAACCTGCGCGCGCCTACTCGGGCCAGGTTAGTAGGCGATCAGCTTCCCCAAGCTGACCGTCCTCTGGCTCATTAGGGCTGAAGGCGGCGGTCGTGTGCCGCCCTCCGGCGACCCGATCTTTTGCGGCGGATAGCGAGTTCGGCTGATGCTTCCCTCGCACGTTCCGCCGCCTCCTTCTCGAGCACCACTGCCTCGCAGAAGGAAGAGACCGCGTCCCACGACGTCTCGCTACCGGCCATGGCCTTGACTACGGCTGGCAGGGAAAGGTCGTCCCCAATGACGTCGCGCAGAGCGCGACGTTGAGACGCCCAAGCTGGGCACACCTCCAGCGTGTGCTGGGCCGTCTCGTCGAGGCAGTCGTCGCAGTGGTGGCAGCGGGCATCGGGCTCCCTCCCAGCGATCCGACACAGATAACCCCCAAAGCAACCATGCCCCGTGAGCACCTGCGTGGTGCGGAAGGTTAGGACGCCGTGACGCCTCGCTAACCACTGGCGGAAGACTGGACGAACTGCCTCGATCGTCCTTTGGTCGGCGGTTGGTAATGCCAGCCGGGACTCCCACTCTTCCATTGCGGCATCCCGCGCCTCCTCTTGTGGTGCTGACCTTGCCGCGGCCCCGGACACGAGGCCCCGACGCCGGCAATAGACCGACGCCAGAGCAGTCGCGTCCAGGTCCCACGGCATGACTCCGGCCAGCACGCACGCCACCTCACCGGAGATGGTCCGATACCCCCGTATCGCCCGGATGGCCATCACCCTCTGCGCCCGTCGCAGCAGAGTGATGTTGTGCCGGTCCAAGGCGTCCGCCCATACGGGGGCACCGTAGAGGGCCATCGACCTGACCACTCCGGTGTACAGCCGACGGCTCGAGGCGCTCGGCCCATCCACATTGGGCAAAAGGCGCGCCAAGGCCGCCGCCGTCTTCAACAGTTTCGGGGCCAAAGATGAAAAGTGGCCCCGGAAACTCCACCGACCGTCCAGAACAAGTCCGAGGTACTTCATGCTCCTTTTGACGTCAATTTTGACGCCACCGACGACGATATGGGCATCTGGTGGTGGGCCCTTTCGAGGAGCATGGAAGTATAATGCCTCGGACTTGTTCAGGGCAACCTCCAAACCAAGCCGCCTGATGCGGCCTACAACAACGGCCACCCCGGCCGTGGCGAGCACAGCCGCCTCGCGATAGGTCCTCTGCTGCTCCAAGGCCAGCGTGTCATCGGCGTAACAGAGGACCTTTATTCCCCCCAAGTTGCTGCCCCGCAGCACCCAGTCGTATCCGATGTTCCAGAGGATGGGTCCCAGTACCGATCCTTGTGGAACACCGGACGACACTTCGTACTCCTCCCATCCTCCACCAGGAGCGGGAAAGATCACAGACCTCCCGGACAGGTAAGCCCCGATGACGCGGCACAGGTATGGAGGCACACGGTGGTATAAAAGTGCCTCCTTAATGCAAGGCCAGGGCAGGGAGTTAAAGGCGTTGGCGATGTCTAAAGACACCGCCAAAATCCCGTCACCCTTGGCAACCGCCTCCCGCGCATGGGACTTCACCTCGAGTATGGCATCCACCGTCGAACGCCCACTGCGGAAGCCATACTGCAGGTCCGAGAGGTCCGGACCTGTCCCCTTCAAATGGTGTTGTAGCCGTCTCGCTACAACTCGCTCGAAGAGCTTGGCGATCTCGCTCAAGAGCACAATAGGCCTATAGGCGGAGGCTGAATCCGCCGGACGCCCCTCCTTCTTAATGAGGACTAACCTGCCTGTCTTCCACCGCTGTGGAATTATGGCTTGAAACTCCCTTGGGCACCTAACCTTTTTTTTTTTTTTTTTTTTTAACGGGAGGAAATCCGATTACGGAAACCCGGCCGGGGGGGGACTCGGGGGGGGTTATGTGGGACTCGCGGACTGGCAGATGTAGGCCGTCCGAATACCCACTAAAACCTCACGGTGCTCCTCCTCAACCGCCTTTTTGGCCGCACGACACGGGAACTAGAGTCTTCCGTGAAGCGCGGCGGCGGGAGCCTGTCGGCACGTCGCGGAGTCAAGGGTGGTGTGGTCACCCTCGACGGCCTTCTCAGAGTAGCGCGCGGGAGCAACCTGCGCGCGCCTACTCGGGCCAGGTTAGTAGGCGATCAGCTTCCCCAAGCTGACCGCCCTCTGGCTCATTAGGGCGGAAGGCGGCGGTCGTGTGCCGCCCTCCGGCGACCCGGTCTTTTGCGGCGGATAGCGAGTTCGGCTGATGCCTCCCTCGCACGTTCCGCCGCCTCCTTCTCGAGCACCACTGCCTCGCAGAAGGAAGAGACCGCGTCCCACGACGTCTCGCTACCGGCCATGGCCTTGACCACGGCCGGCAGGGAGAGGTCGTCCCCAATGACGTCGCGCAGAGCGCGACGTTGAGACGCCCAAGCTGGACACACCTCCAGCGTGTGCTGGGCCGTCTCGTCGAGGCAGTCGTCGCAGTGGTGGCAGCGGGCATCGGGCTCCCTCCCAGCGATCCGACACAGGTAACCCCCGAAGCAACCATGCCCCGTGAGCACCTGCGTGGTGCGGAAGGTTAGGACGCCGTGACGCCTCGCTAACCACTGGCGGAAGACTGGACGAACAGCCTCGATCGTCCTCCGGCCGGCAGATGGTGTTGCTAGCCGGGACTCCCACACCTCTAATGCGGCATCCCGCGCCTCCTCTTGTGGTGCTGACCTATCCGCGGACCCGGACACGAGGCCCCGACGCCGGCAATAGACCGACGCCAGAGCAGTCGCGTCCAGATCCCACGGCATGACTCCGGCCAGCACGCACGACACCTCACCGGAGATGGTCCGATACCCCCGTATCGCCCGGATGGCCATCACCCTCTGCGCCCGTCGCAGCAGAGTGACGTTGTGCCGGTCCAGGGCGTCCGCCCATACGGGGGCCCCGTAGAGGGCCATCGACCTGACCACTCCGGTGTACAGCCGACGGCTCGAGGCGCTCGGCCCATCCACATTGGGCAAGAGGCGCGCCAAGGCCGCCGCCGTCTTCAACAGTTTCGGGGCCAAAGATGAAAAGTGGCCCCGGAAACTCCACCGACCGTCCAGAACAAGTCCGAGGTACTTCATGCTCCTTTTGACGTCTATTGTGACGCCACCGACGACGATATGGGCATCTGGTGGTGGGCCCTTTCGAGGAGCATGGAAGTATAATGCCTCGGACTTGTTCAAGGCAACCTCCAGACCTAGCCGCCTGATGCGGCCTACAACATCGGCCACCCCGGCCGTGGCGAGCACAGCCGCCTCGCGATAGGTCCTCTGCTGCGCCAAGACCAGCGTGTCATCGGCGTAACAGAGGACCTTTATCCCCTCCAAGTTGCTGCCCCGCAGCACCCAGTCGTATCCGATGTTCCAGAGGATGGGTCCCAGTACCGATCCTTGTGGAACACCGGACGACACTCCGTACTCCTTCCAACCTCCACCCGGAGCGGGAAACATCACGGACCTCCCGGACAGGTAAGCCCCGATGACACGGCACAGGTATGGAGGCACACGGTGGTATAAAAGTGCCTCCTTAATGCAGGGCCAGGGGAGGGAGTTAAAGGCGTTGGCGATGTCTAAAGACACCGCCAAAATCCCGTCACCCCGAGCAACCGCATCCTGCGCGTGGGACTTCACCTCGAGTATGGCATCCACCGTCCAACGCCCACTGCGGAAGCCATACTGCAGGTCCGAGAGGTCCGGACCTGTCCCCTCCAAATGGCGTTGTAGCCTCCTCGCTACAACTCGCTCGAAGAGCTTGGCGATCTCGCTCAAGAGCACGATAGGCCTATAGGCGGAGGCTGAATCCGCCGGACGACCCTCCTTCTTAATGAGGACTAACCTGCCTGTCTTCCACCGCTGTGGAATTATGGCTTGAGCCAGACAGGCAGTGAATAGCCCTCGCACTCTGGGCCCCCTGGTGTTCAGGGCCAGAGTTAACGCCCGGCCGGGGATGCCATCCAGGCCAGGGGCGGTGCTCTTGTGCCGAGATCGGCGAACAGCTTCTTCGAGCTCCTCCTCCTCCACCGGTGGTGTGACCCCGTCTTCCTCCTCTCGCGCTGCAGGGCGGGCCATAGTAGGTGGTGAAAAGTTGGCCCGCTGCGGGAATAGCGACGACAGCACCCCTCGGAGAATATCCGGTTGGAGCGTCTGCGTCAGTGGTGGAGCCCAAGCCCGTAGCTTACCGATCACCATCCGGTAGGGCGTCCCGTACGGGTCTTGGTCTATCCCCGCAATCATTCGATCGTGCGACTCGCCCTTCGCACGACCGATTGCCTCCTGCAGCCGCGTCCTCGCCTCGACATAGACCTGGTACAGTCGGTCTTCCTCCTCCTGCACCTTCTGTACCCGTCTGCGATAGTGGCTGTACTGGCGTCTCGCACCAACGCAGGTGTTACGCAGTTGTGCGATCTCCCACGACCACCAGTACACTTGTCGCCGCTGAGGGCGATGCCTGGAACGGGGCATTGACGCGTCACAGATACGCGTCAACGCCCCCTGCGCCCAGGTGGCGGCGTCTTCTGCAGACGCCAAGCTCTGGGGCAGCCAGGATTCCACTATCGCTGCTTCCTCCAGCAGTTGTCTGTCGAGACGACCCAATTGCCACCGCGGTCCGTACTCTCGCGAGGTTGGACTGGGGGCTGGCGGCGCCGCCGGATGTGTGGAGATCTGGTATTGGATGTAGAGGCGGTCCGAGAAAGTCTCCACATCATCCAGCACTCGCCAACCCCGAACACGACGTGCTAGAGCCGGGGTCGCAAACGTTACGTCCACGACGGACCCGCCCAGCCTTCGCACACACGTGTTCGTTGTCCCTCGATTGAGGACAGACAAACCGGTGGCAATAACCCACTCCGACAGTGTCACACCACGCACATCCGTTATTGCAGAGCCCCACACGCTGGATTTGGCGTTGAGATCGCCCGCTACCAACACCTCCGCCGGGCGATGCCGTTCTACCATTTCCCCCAATCGAATGAGAAACTCTTCGAACTCTGCAAGAGGTCGATTGGGGGAAAAGTAAACACCAACGACAACTAGGTCGCCGACAAGTGCCGCGACGCATCCCGCACCCTTCTCGACACGTGAGAAAGGTAGGGAGCCCGCAGCTACCTGGGTGATAATAGTCACCGCCCCGGTGTTGTCCGCGACCCAGTTATCCCGCCCAGGCACACTGTACGGCTCCGCAACAACCGCCACTTGTATCGACCGCTGCGCCAGGCTTTGGACCGATAAGTCTTAGGCTCTGGCACAGTGGTTGATGTTCGCCTGCAGTATCTGCACATCCATTATTGGATGAGCATTGGCTGCACCTCCACCCCCTTACTAGTGTGTGCTTCAGGTGAGACGTGGCGTTCATTACCCGCCCTTCCTCTTCTGCGCTTCGACTGTGCACATACTTTTGCACAGGCTGAGCTCCCCGCCAAGTGATTGGCAGGCCTCTGTGCTTCCTCGCACGCCGGGCAGTGTGGCTGCTCTGAACATGTGGCATGCTTGTGCCCAGGACGTCCACATCTGAAGCAGTGAGAGCTGCGGTCCACACTACTACAATTCGCCGCCATGTGTCCTGTTTCGTGGCAGCGGAAGCAACGCAGGACCCTCTGCTGCAACAACGTTACTTTTGCTGACACGAAACCCACCAAAAGCCGCCCTCCGCTCACTTTTTTTGGCAGCAACAACCGGGCAGCGAACCCAGGCTGTGCCAAGGCCTGCATGGTCTCGCCGAACCTCCCCAACCTTGACTGCGGCAATATCACAGCTGCCACTTCTGCTGATTGCGGCTGCAACTTCTTCGGACGTCACTGAGTCATCCAGTCCACTCACCCGTAGCTCAGCACATTTAGTGGGCCTCGTGACTTGGACCTCACTCTGGTCTAACACGCCTCGCAGTTTTTTGTGCAAGAGCATCTGCTTTCTCGCCTGAGTTAGCCCCCGGGATTTCCAGTAGCCTCGCGCCAGTTGACGCAACTCTAAATCTCATATCTGAGATATCCAACTCCGCGAGGTCTACCTTATCCTTAAGTTGGGTGAACACTTGGCTGTATGTCACGTTGCTCTCTTTGGCGTTAGATTGGAGTTTTAACGCAACTACAGCTGACCGTGGCTGTTTTAGTTTTGGCGCTTTCGGCGCCTTCGACCCTTTTGTCTTTTGTCCGGTCTTTCTATTATCATGGACAGCTTCCTTCTCTCGCAACCTTGCCTTGCCTTTTCTCGCAACGACATTCCACCCTTCGGACATATCTACTGGCGCAGGTGGAAGTGAACGTGGCGGTGGTATCTCCTTACTTTTACCCTTGCCCTTGGCCTTGCCTTTGTTTGAAGGTATTTGGCCTCTTGTACGAGCAGGATTTGCGGGAGCCATCAGAGTGGTATTCGTCGCCTCTGCCCTTGCTACCGTAGGGACGGCCGATTTTGACGCCGCCAACGGGGGACGCATACTCTTCTCCGGAAGAAGTCGGTTCTCTAAACCTTCTATCCGGGCGCTCACCATCGTTCCGACTTCTATCATTATAGAGCGCATCAACTCATCGGAACGCCCTGGTTGATTTCTGCCAGGCTCAACCATTTGACTCCTTTGCTTTTGAAGGTCAGCCCGTAAAAGACTGACCTCGTTCCGTAGCTCCGACATTTCATAGCGCATCTTGTTATTGTGAGCGCGCAACTGCGCTACCTCCTCCGTAGCTGTTCGCTGAGCTAACTCATCGACTGCCAGGCCTATGGCTTTTGCCGCCTCTTTTAGGGCCCTGGTGAAGGTACCCTTTAGGTTACCTGATTTGCTGGCTACCTTTCTTATAACCTCTAGGCTATCGGTCACCTTACGATGAAGATCAGACGCGAGTCTGTTTTCATCCTGTTCAGAGTTGGTCTGTATGGACATGACCGATTGCCTAGAATTGGCTCTAGAGTGTGGAGCTGAGACCCTTTCTTCCAACTCACTTTCTATCCCAGCTCTGTCTTCCACCTTCTTAAACGCCTTGCGGGCTTTTTCGGCCTCCACTGTGGGCCTTTCTCTCCCTCGTTTCGTAGCCACAACTTTTAAGGCTGGTCTATCAGACTCTCCTTCACCAGAGGACTCTGCTTGGTCACTTGGCTTGCGAGGTCTTTTCCGCCGTTCCTTGAGATATTGTGACCGCGTCTTCGGTTGCGATCCTATCGACATAAAGCTTTCAGAATCTGACTCCTTCGATTCCGATGCTCCCCACATCCGTCCATACGATGAAGCAGATCCCCGCCTCGACCTGACACCATCCATGGTTGACAACACTCCAACGTCCAATTTGGTCAAAACCACTCGTGGCTCCTTCACTCCGATAGGGCCTTCACTGCCTGGCCCCCCTGCATTGCTACTCGTCACAGACAATCTCCGATGTTCAATTGCCTGAGAAGCAACAAGATCTTCGCACACCATCCCTCCAACAACTTCGCCCTCTCCGGGCATATCTACCTCTCCGCCTTTCGCAGGCCCATCCTCGACTCCGCCCTTCTCGGGC
Source organism: Eueides isabella (assembly GCA_019049475.1). Classification (NCBI taxonomy): domain Eukaryota; kingdom Metazoa; phylum Arthropoda; class Insecta; order Lepidoptera; family Nymphalidae; genus Eueides; species Eueides isabella. Next base: position 1,104,223 of record CM032410.1, on the reverse strand, counting down.
CCCTCACCCGCAACATATCGGTAAACGTGGCCCCCCGCAGATTCGTGGGGCTTGCGTGCCGTAGCACGGAGGGATTCTCCAGACTGGCTGGTACCCTCCTGCGGTAAGATTGAATTTTTGCTTGCCGACATGTTGTTGTTTGCTGATCCACAGCTTCGGCTTTTCTGTCGGGGTGTGCTCCCCTAGGCCGTGTCCATAACGATGGACTAAAGGCACGCCCATGCCTCGCTGGTTTTGGTCCGCGCCGGGAAAAACTCCCGGTCCACCTGCTCGCAAGAGCGAGTGGTTTCCCCTATCCGCCACCTGGGGACGCGCCCAGTAGGAGGACCAGCAACTCCCTTGGGAAAATGATAACGAAGGCTCGAACAAGGTCATTTAGATATTGAGACCGCCGCCTCCCAACTGAGCCAATACATGTCTAATGATAACGAAGGCTCGAACAAGGTCATTTAGATATTGAAACCACCGCCTCTCAACTGAGCCAATACTTGTCTAAAACACAATACATTTACTAGGATTTGAAACCAAGTCATGAGGACACTGAGTCCGCCAGCTACCATTTGAGCTATTTCAGCTTGCACCTAACCTAACCTAACCTAACTTAACTTAACCTATTTTAAGCCGACCTAACGCCGCACGCCACCCCTCGACCTAACCCACTAGTCTGTGTTTGCCCAAATAGAGAGGTCCAGCGAATTTTTTTTTTTTTTCGACTTTTTCCCCAAAATGCTCAAGGTCACGCGAAGGTCAAAGTACTACTGTCCATACTTTACTTCGTCTAAGTCAACTTTGACTACGGAAAGTATACCACTTTGTGACGGCCTCGCCGTCTCGGGCCCCCGCCAGTGCTTTAGCGCACTTTTAGACACCTAACCTAACTACGAAACGAATTGTATTTTCAAAGAAAGTATGTTCACCACATTATCATCACATCAAGCTTACGTCACTCATTTTTGTACCAATACCTTTCGTAAGGATCTCGGCAAATTCCCGGTCTACATGGAAGGGCCCCCACTAGGCGAGACGTTAAGTGGGCCGGATGTAATCTAATAATCACTTGTAATGCTCCATTCCTGAGCTGATACTGAAATGAAATTCTAGTTTAGCACTCTTACTCAGTCAGCGGAATCTCAGATTCGTGGAAGAGTATTCTTCACCAACCGATTCCGAAAAAGGTGATGGTTCCGGCTCCACTAATTGCAGGTTATCATTTCTTTTTTATCGTTTATCTAGCTTTTGATTTATATAAAACATCACCGATTGATCAATGATCATTAATATGACTTCCGGCAAGAATCGCTCAGTGGGTGATTTTCTGGTTTACTTAATCCAATTATAGAAGGGTGTTTTTTTTGAAATGAAGAAACTTCGGAATGCAAGAACAGCGTAAATGACAAGATATTAGAACAAGTGAATCAGGTGGCATATCTGGGAAGTCTGTTTAGTAGAGACGGAAGATATAAAATGGATGTGAAAACACGTATTGCTGTCGGTAAAAGAGTTAACGGTTTCTTAGCTGCATTGTTGAAACGGCGGAACGTCAGCATAACTGAACGTTTAGTCGTGCACAATGGATTATTGGTAACGTGGTTATTACCAAAGAAGAGTGTGAGATATATGAATACTGTAGAGATTCGATCTCTTTGTAGTTTAGCTGACCGCACCACAGAATGGTAGGTAGGCTTAATTCTCAATGTGATATCGATGCTAGCATCGATATCACATTGAGAATTAAGAAGGATGTGCTCAGGTGGTTTAGGCACATCGAGTGAATGATTGATGAAAGAATGGCAAAAAAGATTCATGAAGGAAAAGTGAGTGGTAAGAGGGGAAGGGGAAAACCAGTATCTACAGTAGGTATTGGAGGAACATTACGCAAAAACCATGAGTATCCACCAGAGGGCATGTATGAAGGGGTAGAGAGCTAGAGGTACAGCGTGAAACTATAAGATAAGATAAAAAAAAAATCATTAGGCGCAACATCAAGGTCACTGACAACAGCTTCTACTTCAAATGATAGTACTGTGGACGCTGTTTACTGACGATGAGCAAATCTTTATCGTGAAAAGTTCCACTAGTCCTGAAATAATTTGTATCTTCTCTTGAGATATTCCTCAAGAATGATAACTAATGAGATCTGGTTCGATTCAAACCCCAGAAAACATAATTTTGCGCGTTAACCACTAAAAACTCTATTTTTCATATTTTTCGCCAGTTTTGAAAACACCGCGCCTAGCATTAGCATATCAGCATTTCGAGTAACTACCAGTAATTGTAAGCAAGAAAAGTAAGACCAAGTTTGGTTTTAAGAATCATGTTACTATTCTCCATCCTGGTTTTTTTTAGTAGCCATACTATTTTTACAAGCTGATGGTTATTTTAAGTATTATAGTATTTGTGTATTTGATTTTTTTGATAATCATGCAGCAGACTCGATAGTGAGCGGACGTGTGTTCTACTCCAGTTACTGGTGACATAATGAGTCATATACTGTACGCAAGTACATCATGTACGCAAGTACATACAGTTATAGCATCGGATGAGCTCTAGAGTCTTGTAGTCAAGCTTTCAACCGATGTTTGTGTGGATTAAAATTTCCCATTGGAACTTTCATTAAGATTTCATAATATTTCTCATGATTATGATTTATACATCTGCCAAGGCTTAGGTTATTAGATTTTTGCAGATTTTGGTTGACGCAGTATTAATCGAAACCATTCGAACTGCATGCTACTATGCAATGTGCTCGAACGAGCAATTCAGTGCTTATTCCCTGGTTTAGTGAATTCAAAGAATTATTGCTTCCTTATCGACGTGATAAAAAATCGCATTTATTAATTTACATTTCGAAGTCATGGTGTGACCTTTTTTTTGAAAATTTAGAAGTAAGACCTCGATCTATAAGTAAATTGAGAAGAATTATTGCGGCTTTCGCCCGCCCTAGGTTAGTTCCAAGTTACTTGAGTTATTAATCCGGCCGTATATTTTGACACTGACACTATTTAATGCTAAGACATTTTTTACTTTAAAATGTGTATATAATAAGTAGACGTACATAAATATATGGCTGTGTTTCACTTAAAGTAATGTGAGTTTAGTGCATGAAACCATGTTTTATTAAGTGAATTGAAATTTTATTTATCCAACTAAACTAAATGTTCGTAATTAACTTATAATATGAATGTACTGTATTTTATTTAAAGCCTTTAAGCCTTACATTAAACGCATACAAGCGACAGTTACGGTGCGGTGTTTGATTCTTACTCTCTTCCGGGGAAATAAAATATGTATATAAAACTGTTGTTTCGTCGCGCTGATAACTTGATAAATGCTGCTTAGAGTTTCTTCTCTCAACACGCAATGTCTCGTTCTGATGAAATTCGGAAATGAGTGTGGATTGAAGTGGTGTAACAGTATGTTGTGTCATCACCTTTGATCATATTATTTATTTTCCTGATACAAATGATCCACATTACAGACACGGGCTAAAAGGCTACATAAAACCTTTAGACTAACAGATTTTCAACGAATTCGATTTAATATACGAATTTCTTTCGCCTAATTTCAATTAAGAACTGATCGTATCGTATATTAATCGTTATAATGTTGTTAAAAACTCGTAAAATGAGTTTTGATATACGTTATTAGTATATTATTTAGTCGGTAATGTTGGTACATAACATTGTACATTTAGTACTGCGTCGTTAATATTTGTATTGGTCAGATCTCTTGTAATTAATGTTCAAATAGAAATTTATTTTCATCTGATAATGAGCACAACGTAACAACTTTGCCTTTGTAAAAGGATTATAAGTTTCATTATACTATTAATGACTAAAATAACTTTATATAAATTATACACTTAAATACTTATTTTATTTGTAATTAATATTGAATTACATAAGACGTATATGCGCTATATAATATCATATAGATATAAAAATCTATATGATATTAATTATTTTTAACTTAACACCTTATCACAATAATTATTGCACAAACCAAAGGAGGCGGAGAGAATTAAGGAACCATGCTGCGTCTCAAGTTAAATGTCAAGACACTCCTTTCTTTATTAATATAAACAGTTTTCTACTCTACGTCGAATTTTTGAGGCATGATGTGTTTTCTTTACCTTGTTACTGGGTGAGAGAGATAAAATGAGAAAAGTAATGAATATATTAAATATTTAATTTCCTTGAGTGGAAATGAAACCCACAAACTTTCATGTTTACAGTCACACACTTTTGCCGGACCGGTACGTCATTTAGCAAGGAATATTATATTATTCCCTCGTGTGTCATATTATGTCACATATGTATTTAAAATACTTTTGTATGAAAAGAAATAAATTTCGTTATACGTATAATACGTATAATATGACACACGAGTGAAGGCATGAATTAAATAAAAATTCAAATTCAAATTAAAAAATATATTACCGTTTTAAAAGAATAAAATAATAAAAAAAAAAAACAACTAAAATGGAATGAAATGTAAGTCGAATGACAAAGTATCATATGAACCGGTTAAGGACAAGTTTGACAACACCTGCAGTTTGATATCTGACTGACTCGTATGAACAATCACACAAATGCAAAGGACAGCTAGATAGACTTCGCTGACTGTACTATATTTGCTTATTGCGCTATTTGAAATTTCAGTACGTTTAAAATTTGCGCGTCATAATCAGTCCCAGAGAGAGCTGCATATATTACATCTACTATTTAAAATCACCCTTTAATGGAAACGACAAACGAATGGGCAGCGTTGAAGAGCGCTTTACCGAATTTCAGGCTCGAATCGTACGAGTACCTAATATCAGGAGCTGTGTACAGACCGCAACTACGCGACTACGCGCCGATGTGTGACATGCATGGAAAGTTTATAATATAGTACTTGTTTGAACCTAACTTTTGTTTTGTTTTTCGACACATATAGTGCAACATTTACAGTGGTATCAGCTGTCACCGAGGAAGTAACATATTTTTTATTTCTTCGTTTTGGTTACGCGGCAAAGCGCGGCGTTTAGTTCCGCTACTAGTGTCGTCATACTTAAACCTTAATGTGTACTCCAATAATGTATACGCTTCGAACAACTTTGATCTTTTTTATATTTTTAACATTTTGGAATTCTTCATATTTTAATAATATATAAACGATAAATAAATATGAGCAGCCATCTTAATTAGATCATCTACATTGAGTGTACGCTAAGCGATGCATCTACTCATGCACTTCAAGTCAAAGATTTCTATGAACAGGTCACCTCACTTACCTAAGGGCCACGTTAGTATTTACGTATACATGAGATCGTGGAGGAAAATAATTATATATTTTATCAGTTTCACGCTATATCCCGCACGTCGTACGGTAATATTAAAAATGGAGCATTTACAGCCGGTTTCGTATTTCGTAGTACGTATTTTAGGTTTCACAACTGAGTAAACTCGTTTGACAGTTCTCAAACCATACTTAAATCAGTCAAAAGTTAAGCGAGCGTAGTCGGCTACTTAAACTGTGCTCAAATACATTTCTTGCGATTTTTGTGAAGAAAATGTTTTTGTTTTGCGTCGATATTATTTATCTATCAGTAGATTGATATTCTTGAGATAATTAGCGATGACGATACATCGTTGTCGTCTTTGGAGATATCTCAACTGCGTCCACGCAACTACGACGCTTTCGCAGAATATAAAGAAATGGACCAGATTTCTTCACGAATTTCAATGAAGAAGAATTTATGAGTCGCTTCCGCTTCACCAAAGCGTTCCGTCAAATTTGTTCAGGGCCAAATCAAGCCAAAGTTAGTGCCAAACATACAATGCCGGGATTACATTTCGCATATTGTTAATAAGCTAATATATGATATAATTATTGATAGTTTTAAATGTAATGCAATAGAAAGCTTTCAGACAGTTTGCTGTGAAATAGTGAAAGTGACATGTGAGATAGCATTGCTAAGTAGTAAATATTTTTGAAGCCCACTGTTAGAGAAAGACCAAAGGTAGCGTAGGGTAACAGTGTATTTTGCACACACATAAATATAGCTTTATCAAGAGGAAACAGCTGAAAAAAGAAAGGGACATTTTTCTGTTAAAATGTTCAGGTTGTATTTGGTGCTAACTTAAAGATTCAAACCGTTGTAGCTAGTTTGCAGCTCAGTGGCTATAAAGTGCTTAAGATTTTTGATGCTACCTTTTTTGAAACCAACTACACCTCAAGAAGCATCCAATTGAGCCCATATAATAACAACAAACACAGAGAAATTTTGGTGTCTTAAAAAGGAGGTTGTTATGCCTTCTCGTGTTAAAAGTTGTATTGTGACTTGTTCTGTTGCATAACATGCATACCCATCTTGATGGATACATTGAAATGAAGTTCATGAAGCATTAAGTACCAAAGCCCATACACAACATTTTGCTGTGAGAAGAAGAGATTTACATCATAGAATTATATATACCTCACATTATATGAGTACCTCTTCACATGTGTTTTATAACTGTAGTGTTTTGAATTGTTTACATAACTGTTGTGTTGTTATTAAAAATAAATTATAAAACATTTAAAATTTTCAACATATGAGACTTGTCCGTCTGAATTTGGACTTTATCAGTTAAAATGAGATCAGTAAAATGTTAAGTGTTAAATTAAGTTATTGTAAATAGGTATTTTGTGGATTTTGTCTAGATAAAAGGCTAATAATAATAAATAAAACACTTCTTGAATGAAAATTGTTTTTTATTAAACTAATTAAAATCAAATATATGGATAATATTATAAAATATTTGTTAAGTATAAATACTTAACATCAAGTTATTTGTAAATATTTCTTTTTACAAATAATTTATTTAAGATCAAGTTATGTATAAATATAATTTTTATAATTCTATTATATCATATGGGGTCTATTTGAGTATCTACAGTTGAAAGTATTTATCAATAACTCTGTGTAAGCGGGAGTGTAGGAACGACCACCTGTTTGGGAGTAGAAAAAATTTCAACAGAATTGATAACCCTTTGCATTACATTTATTTGGAAAAAATATAAAATGTAAAAGAACTATTACTGTCTTGTTAAAGTAAGGTAACTTTTTCATTCATATGCTTCTTTTAATATTTTAATAGACCATTTACAAAAAAAGGTCAATAATATTAATTTCAACCGGTCTAAAAGTAAAAAAAATATTCTGTTTTGAGAATACTATATTTTTTAGTCACTAAATAAGTTGCTTTTTGTAGTAACCAGTATTTAAAATTGAAAATACAGTGGATACTTTAAAAAATGTATATTTCTCATTTTTTTCGCTTGGCTACCAGTCAATGGTTGTGTTAAGAATTATTTGTTTAATTTTTGAAGACAACTGCTCAACAAATCCTTTTTGTAACATTTATATAATTTTGGTGTGACATTTTAGGGATTTTAATAAATTGATTTTAAGCACTAGTTTATTATTATTATTTATACGTTTTCCATTAAAAAATGTTTTCTTGTGCGGTGTTAAATATTGTTATTTGTGCTGTATTTATTATGCTGTTGTATTTCATAACCGCATATTCCCTATTTTTGTTGTTGCATAAAATATGCTCCTGTCTTCTTACAATCAAAATTTCGGCATCTGAAGCATAATAATTGAAGCTAAAAGTAAAATATTACAACAATAATGCCATATATTGAGAAGTGTACATTTTTTTTTGCGGATATGTACTTGCCTTTCTATAATTAAACGCAGATTCTTTTTTTTCATAGTATCGTTAGGTTACTTCTTACTTTTATTGTTGTGCCCATTTATTATTATTTAAGCTAGAAATAGAAATAAATAACTTCGTTGCTTATATTTTCCTCAGTTTGATATTAATAGTCCGTTTTACGTAAGAAATGTACTACATGATTTATTATTTTTATTATAAATATTTTTATTTTTATATTTATTTTAAGTTTTTTATAGCACAACTACAAGAAATAATGATGTTACATATACGTTACACATTTTGGAATGTTAATTTTGTTTTACAATTAAAATAATACATAATTTAAAAGATTACCGGTAAGTATCGGTTTTTTAAACGTATATCGGAACGTAAAAGCCGTGCTCAAAGGGATTTGAGCAAATGATCAGTTGATTACAGTTTAACGAATGTACGTTTTGAAGTGTGAAACGCAAAAAAGTTAACTTCGTGCTTAAAGATTTGACAATACTCAGAT